>JADDOH010003553.1:0-26463 GCA_016648135.1 Agrypnia vestita
GAGGTGTATTAGGGGGTTCAGGTTTGGGTGTTACCGTCGATTGCAATTTGGTTGTCGAAGGGGGGGATTTTGGTGGTACAGGTGTCGGTCCTGGTTCGGGTGCTGGTGGGATGGGAGGCCCGCCTCCGCCGCCCGAGCAGTCTGGATAATGGATTATTTTGCAGCTGCGATGGAAATGTTTGGGACACTTCATGAGCAGCTCGGAGATGCCGAGCCTGTTCACCCCCAGGTAGAAGAACTTCCTCCGCTCCGTGACGGTCGGGACCTGTCCGTGTTTCCAGACCCCGTGTTTGGCGTAGTGGCACATTTTATCTGAAATTCAATACAGAGATATTTTGTATTGTATTGTATCGGTTTCAATTCAAATTCAATACATCTCTATTACAAAATTTACTCCCAACATCTGTATCCCAACATCTCGGTGACCTTATTAATTTTTTTCGGAATCAATTATTTTATGGCCATCTGGTCTAATATATCCGCTTAATGTGTTTAGGCGGGCACACCAACTTGAGGCATAAAACAGTACATTCAAATTCTAAAATTGTTTAACTTAACTATTAAACACAAAAAATTATTTTCATATCATTGTTTACGGCATTCATTAATTTATATCACGCATAAAACGTACCGTGACAGACCTAATATTTCTGTACGGGATCATAAATAACATCATCGATTGCCTCCAGATTGTTAGTCTGATCGACTTGTATGCAACATCGAGGTCATCAAGACCCAGTACATTGTTCTATTATAGAGGAAATGTCAGAACTAATACATTAACAAACTCCGTAATCTCCAGATTACACTCATTAGGGAATGAACATGCGGAGTCGGTCAACATTTTTGCTGATAGTATAACTGTGTAAAGGACTAAAGTGAAACAATTTTTACGTCTCAACTAATGCGTAAATATTTTTTTATTTTTCTTCTTCCCGTTTAAGCTTCACTTTTTCACTTCTGTTTTTAATTTACTCAAATCTATTATATCGACAGTGGAAAGGAAAAAATAACCTAGGGACAATTTGGCCGATATTGAGTTATCACTGGAATAGAATTTTTTTGCGTCGATTGGTCCCACATACAGGCTTTTATTATGATTTTTGATATCGCTAAGATATTTTGTTTATTATTTACAGTTTTCGGCGACCAAGCGACAAAAATTTTAATGATTTTTTAAAATATTACATTTGGGACTTTTTTCGATACTAAATTTCTACTAGGTAAATTAGTTGTGTTTTTTTAAAAATGTTTTGGTTTTTAGTCTCTTTTTCCTGATCTTACGATAAAATAATAATTAAGTTAGGATATATTTACCCTCTCCAAGATGGGTTTGGGAATAAAAATATATAAGGCATTTATATATTTTTATTCCCTTTATATTAACTCGCGGCGTCTGCTTGCTTGCCGTCGAAAAAACTTTGGATCGATTTTTAACTCTTTTCCCGCGATCCAATCGAACTGAAACTTTGAAAGCAGACTCGCGGCGATGATCAAGAAGATTTATCAAATTTTAGTTAAAAAATAATAATAATAATAGTATAACTTTAAATTTTTCAAATTTTTAATGGTTTTTTCATCCAAGTTGTATGGAGATTCCGACGCATATGGTAGACACGAAACCCGAAAATGAGAAAGGGTGTATTGTAAAAACTTGGTTTTTATGGGTTACTTTTTTATGAGTTCTCATTTAAATATTTTTCGATTAGGAAAATATGACCTGCAGTTTTCTATATTATTTTTGGCGCTTAGATATTTTGAGCGGTAAGAAATTTTAATTAAAATGGAATTTGACAAAACTGTATTTCTTATGGGAAAGTAGGTATAGAAGTCATTTGGGTGTACATAGGACTTATTACCTATCTATCTTATGGTTGGCTTAAGTGATCACTTTACACAATGTAACATTCGCCATTTCCACCCATGATAGAATATACCATGCTTACTAATTTTTGGAAGTTGTATATATATTTAAATTGTGTGACAAGCTTTCACATATGAGTTGTAACCGCCTTTCCATGCAGCCTGTACAAAGCCATTTTCATTCCCCTAAATCCCCACAGATTTCGCTAATTATTTTAATATCGTTAATGTCGCTAATGAGAAAATCTACAATTGATTTACTGAATTTTGAAAGCAATATACTTTTTCAATATAAGAAATACAGTTTCGTGTCTGCGAGATATCTATAATAAACATTAATTGATTAATAATGTCTCTGTGACAAAAATCCAGCACTGTTCTGAAAGATTTGAACAAACTCAAAATATTCTTAAATGTAGCTGTGTTTTAGTTTTTTACAAAAGTAAGAATTATTGTCCGTTTGCCAGCGGCTTCAAATTATTAGACGCATTATGACAGGAAATTGGAATTAAAAGATTTCAATTTGGTCCCTATGTAAGACTAGACTTTAAGATATAAGCAGCCAAATGCGCGTTGGACTCATGCATTGAAGATTCTACGGTATTTTTTTTACTACAAAAAGTACTTGTTTTATATGACGTAATCCCCAGTGCGTATTTTTAATATCAGTCGTCAAATGGCACATTAATATCTACATGCAACTAAAGAATGGCAAATTCTGTAGAAATTTTGATTAAAATATTACTAAGCGTCACTAACTTCTTAAATAGCAACCGAAACGAGAATCTATTCATGGCAGTACATAAAGGATCTGAACACCTTTTAAAATAGGTCAGAATTGTGCGAATATAATAAATAGGAGAATTCTAGGTTTATTAAGTGAATTCATGTAATTGGTTTAATATTATTATTATATCATATGTTCTATTTCTTAATATCAAATAAGGTATTTTAATTCCAAATAAAATAAAATAAAATAAAGTAAATAGTGAAAAGTTATTCGAATAACAAGAGAAAAATATTTTTCTACTATTCGTTCAAGTTCTTCAAGGGTGTTACTTTCGAAACATAAAAAACATTTGACATGTTCGTTGCACAGTGGTTCTTTTCACATCATCCCTTTTTGTTAAGGGGTTATATACAGTTAGAATTTTCAAAAAATTGAATTTTTTTATTTAAATTTCGTAATATACACATATTTAAGTAAACACACAGAAAATTTCAAGTCAATTCGGCGATTATTTTCAAAGTTACGAGCATATTTGTAATCGTTCGCGAAGCCGGAGAGCCAGCGCTCACCCAGAGAGCAGTCCCTTTTATTTTACCTACCTACTGTAAACGATGTAGTTTTTATTTACCTGCTCATTGTAAATGTTCCCTTCTAATGTATTCAGATGACTAAAGTGAAAGTATGGCCCTGGAAGAGACGACTCGATGTAAGTTGAAAAAAAAAGTTTTTTACTCTATGTAAAGCGCTTTTGAAACATTAAAGCCGTTTTTCTCAAAACTGTCTCTTTAAGATCGGTGACAAAGATTTCTCGGAAACGGCTCAACCGATCAGTCTCAAATTTTAACACAAGCTTTTCAAGTATATTTTTTAGTAATTAATCGAAGGTTTTTTCTCGCCGATAAATATATATTATTTTATAAACAATTTAAGGCCAAAATTTTGGTGAAAAATCGATTTTTATTTGAGAACTAGCCGTTTTGTCAAAATAAAATATTTTGCTTATTCCTTCGATTAATTACAAGATAATATAATACTTTCCGTATGGTTTTTTCATTTTCGATGATCCAGTCCAGAGATATCGTTGTCACCGCAAGATGCCTTTTTAGAGAGGAGCTCCTGGAGATCAGCTATAGCAGCTTTCAAAATTATTATTTTACAAATACAAAAATGTTAAAATACAGTTAAAAGTAACCATAATATATGTACAAATTTTCACATTAATAAATTCAAAAGTCTTCTCAGAAGAAAATCTTGGAAAATCGCTTTTTTTGGGCCTCCTGACTGTATAAAACCCCTTAAAGTATTTGGGCAAATTTGAACATATTCCGTGAAGATTATGTTAATAAGGATAGACTAATGCCAATAGCTTTCCCCATTCTCTGGCCAAAATCTGACTAAAAATATCAAATTATAAATGCTCATCCGTCTGTAGTGTATGGTTTTATCAACTGAATTCCCAGCATCCTTAAAAAAAACAACGCTAATGACTTATTTCAAAATTCCTATAGCTAAACCGCATTCAAAAGAATGTGCGCAAAAAATGTGTGTGTTGTTATGTTGTGTTATGTTTATGTTAATTTATATAGCGCCATTTTTGCGTAAGAGACGCTTCAAGGGCGCTTTCCATGTGCGACATTCCGAAAAAATGAGTTTTTAGGCTCTCCTTGAAGTGTTCATGGTTCTAATGCAAAAAATGAACACAAAATAAGTTTTTCTAGTAAGTAAGTAACCTTTTTAAACTAAAAAATATATCAGAATATTTTATAAGTAATTCTGATGAATTTCATTACACAATAAAGAATATTGCTCTCAAAATTCCGTAAAATCAACTGTAGATTTTCTCATTAGTGACATCTGTGGGGATTTAGGGGAATGAAAATGGCTTTGTACAGGCCGCATGGAAAGGCGGTTACAACTCGTATGTGAAAACTTTCCACGCAATTTGAACATATATACAACATCCAAAAAATGAATAAGCATGGTATATTCTATCATGGGTGGAAATGGCGAATGTTACATTGTGTAACGTGATCACTTAAGCCAACCATAAGATAGGTCATAAGTCCTATGTACACTCAAATGACTTCTATACCTACTTTCCCATAAGAAATACAGTTTCGTCTCTGTGAAATATCTATAATATACGTTAATTAAAAAATATATATTTATTTGGAATATCATATTGAGGGTTGCAATACGGGCTTGCCAGGCAACTTTCCCCCGGTTTATTATTACCGGACAAAGCTAGGAAATGGTCTTTTGATTGTGGTCGACCCGTAGCCAGTATTATTTTTCCATTGATACCAGCAATTTTCAAAAGGGAATGGAATACGGTTTGAGCCCATCTATTACTTTTCCTCGTTTGTGAACCTTACATCTCATCAACGGCCCCTTTAGTCGAATTAAACAATGTTACCGTTGGAGTCGATATAGTAAATAACATATTCTTCATCCAGCAATGAAGCGATTGTGCCGACCGTATCCTCGAAATTTGTCAGGTTTACCGTTCATCGAGAGGTCATGGCTGTGAATCCTTATCAATCCTAAATCTAACCCATAAAAAACAACTTTTTATTATACTTTGTTTGTACTGTACTGTTTGTACTGTATTTCATTACCCTTTCTTTGTAAAATATAACAACAATTAAAGACGAATTAAAACATATAACATAACACTAAACTTACAGTCATTTAATATATTTCTAAAATGTCAGATGTTTTGAGCTTTGATATGACACTTCATGCTTTGAAGATTAAATTATAAAAACATTTGTCAGTCCATTTAATCAAGATTTTGATATATTTGTGAATTTTGCTGTCATCTGTGAACCAATTGTCATAAATTTTCGAAATTCGTAGTGAAGTACCTATTACATATACCGACGGAGTAATCCAAATTTTAAATATTCCGTGACGTCGTAAGGCCGCCGTTGGTAGTAATCAAACATTTGTATGGTTTCCAATTTTGAAAAATCAATTAAATTTTCTAAAAATCCAAAATTATACTATAATAATTTATTTTTTTAAAGAAAATTTGATTGATCTTCTTGATCGTCGCCACGAGTTTGCTTGCAAAGTTTCAACTCGATTGGATCACGGAAAAAGGGTTAAAAATCGATCCAAAGTTTTTTCGACAGACGCCACGAGTTGAAAGAAAGGAAGTAAAAATCAGAAAATCTTCGTATAATAAATATATCGGAAAAAAAATATTTATGAAGAATATTATGTATATAAAAATGCTGCATTTTGCGATAAATCCAAACTTATAAAAATATTTTTAAAAATTGCGTCGGAAATGGATACTTCGTATTTCGTGGCTCAGTGAGGGAATCCCTCACGGCTATGAGTCGCGTGCGGATAGCTCTCCGTAGCACGGTTGCTCGAGTACTAAATATATCGGTTCTAGTTTGAGCGGAAGCAACAATTATTACGCTTTCTTTACATGACAGACACTTAAAAAATTTATTGAGAGAAACCCTCATTACGCCACTGCTCCCGGGTTAAATTATGTTGTCTATGATCTGTTGTATCGAAAAAATGTTCTCTTGTTTTTGCAAACGACAGTTTGAAAAATTGAAAAAAAAATTATGTGAAAAATAATTTTAATAATTAACAATAAGCAAACGGCGCATTGAATAAAATCGTACGCTACATCGTAAACAGTAATGGTTTCTGAATGTGTCGATGATTGGTAACATCATTTTCGTAATTCTGCGGCAACTGTGTTAGCCAACAGTTATATATCAGTTGCCAATATCTATACAATCAGATACAAATCTCAAACGACTGTACAATCAACAACCGGTTAAAATAGCGGTTGGACTATCAATAATCGTAGATAATCGGCCCGATTCTGAAAATAACAATGTCTGGATCTTTAAGATCTTTATCCCAACACTTAATAGACGATAATAAAAATTAAAAATGTCCAGAGCGGATTTTGTAATTCTACGGCTCAAATACACTGTATTGAAAGATGATACAAGAAAGATTGTTTCTTACAAACGCATTAATTTCTTCATCCACAGCGTCCAGATGAAATATCATGACTAAACTTGTCATGACCGCGTTCGGCGTTACCGCGTATTCAAATCTTCACATCTTGATTTTTGACAGATAACAATTTACATCTTTCTCCCTCCCTCTATATCTATCTCATGTAGAAACTTACAGAAACAAACACCGACGTAAAGCTATGTCTCGTTTATTTTTAATTTTTATTATCGTCTATTAAGTGTTGGGATAAAGATCTTAAAGGTCCAGACATTGTTATTTTCAGAATACGGATGATTGTCTGTTGGCGCCAGGCCTCTTAATATTCGTTGTATACGCCGTCAATTTATGCATTTCGATAGCTGTATGTGTGTTGTGATCTTTTCTTTATTGATTCAAAATTTTGTTCATCCCAAGTACAAATCTACGACTTACCTTTATTTTTACTGGTGAGCTGCCTGTTTCCGTATAACAATCTGCCGTCCGCCGTATTCCTTGCCTGTTTTGTCTCTTTTTTGTTGATGTTACAGAGATGTTTGAATAGTTTCCGTTGAGAGTTTTCCGTTTAAATCCGAATCACAGAATAGAGCTCCGAAAAGCACCTTTTCTCTCGAGTCCACAAAACGAATCTGCCGCTCCGATTTGACAGCTGTAGTTTTGCGCACCGTCGCCAGGGGGCGCCGTAGATTGCGGTCAAACAAATCTCAAACCAATAAAGAAATGTGTGTCTGTGTAATGTGTTGTGTGTTGTGTGTATGTGTATAATATATATACGCCTAAATAAAGCTATATAAGCTATATAAGTCCGTAGTCAGTTGGAATACAATTCCATCATTTGGTCTCCTTTTTACAGGGTTCATATAAAAAATATAGAAAGGGTACAACGTAAATTCCTAAAATTTATAAATTTTAAGCTTCATATTCCGATCGACCAAATAAACTACAAATATTTGCAAACTAAACTTAATCTCCTAACCTTGGAAGATCGAAGAAAATTAACAGATTTAATATTCCTTTTTAAAATATTACACTCAAATTTCGACTGTTGCGAACCCCTGAATAGTATTAATTTTAAAGTACCTAACCGTAGGACCCGCCAAAACATGCTGTTTTATTGTGACAATTCGGACACAAACTATCGTTCAAATTCTAGCATACCTCGGATGCACAAACTGGGCAATGAACTACCTACATATGTCGACATTTTAAATCTATCTCTCTCAAAATTTAAAAAATCATTATATGATCATTTCGTTTCAAAATATTAAATTTTTATATAATGTCCTAAATTTTTTATATATACCTGGCTATTCAAATTTAATATTGCTATATTATCGGTGAGTAAAAATTTCTGAGATCACTACTTTACACTTTTTTGCATATATACTTTTTTTACATATATGTCTAACCTCATTATGTTTAAACTATGTATATACTTTTTTACATTTATACCCTTTATTTCTCTTTTACATTTAATCGTTTGTTGTATTTTGATTATGTATAAACCTGTTGTAAAAGGCTATTAAGCCGTGTAATAAATAAATAAATAAATAAATATATAAATATCCTGTCCTGTTCTGATCCTGTTTTATATCCTTGCAGGAACAGGACGAACAGAAAGCAAAAATGATTTGGATTACCGCCGCGAGAGGTGCCGCATGTGTAAATGTCGCAGTGTATTCAGTAGTAATAGTTTTTACCGCCTCTGAAGTCGCCCACTGAACAATAAGTTTAAACGCAGATATAGTAGTGATATTATAAATAGAAGCTTTCGCTCGCAATTACCGCTGCAAAGTGTATACACGTAATTTTATACGTCTCTTGGTGTTCCACTACCACGAAAACGCTCATCCACAAAATGACCGCAGTAAAATCACAGCTTTGACTTGAAACTTTCCGTCACCCACCTGACTCGCCAAACTTTGTACCTACCGATTTCCACTTGGTT
Source organism: Agrypnia vestita (assembly GCA_016648135.1). NCBI lineage: Eukaryota > Metazoa > Arthropoda > Insecta > Trichoptera > Phryganeidae > Agrypnia > Agrypnia vestita. The sequence goes on from JADDOH010003553.1 coordinate 8,535, forward strand.
CAGAATTTGGATAAATTTTTTTAAGGGAAAAATTTCAACTACGATGAGACGGCGAAAAACGCTTTTAAAGAATTCATCGATTCCTGTCCCTAGATTCCTGTAGCAGAGGCATCGATGAACTTCGGAGAGTAAAAATAAAAAATAAACGAGAAGTAGGTTATACGACGGTGTTCGGTATTCATCGTACTCAAATAAGGAGATTTGTATATTTTCACATATCTCTCTCAAAGTAAATACCTTTATTTGCGGTATCCGATGTCTGCAATGCCTTTAGCATAGAGATTAGTTTCTCCGATGCATTCTTATCCAGGCGGTCTGGTCTGACAGAGCTTCAAATGGATTACCAAATTACCATGATATCGTTTGACAAATATGGCTGAAGAGTTTTTAATTTAAATAATGTATTAGATCATACAACATGTGTATTTGACTTAATAAACAGTTAAAAATAAAATTTGCAGTAAGCATACGCATGGGCGATCACAGACTTCCGAAGCGGGTCTTATATGGGGAGATAGTGGGCAGGCGAAAGGCCGGAGGACAGAAGAAAAGGTATAAAGACTGTCTCCGAGAATCGCTGAGCCATGTGGAGCACCCGAGAATTGGGAGCAGCTGGCACAAGATCGTGTGAACTGGAGGAGAGCTTGCTCTCGGGCTGATGGTGTTCAGCGAGCCGCAACCATGCCTCAACGGACCCGACCAACGCAACCTGACCGCTTCCTTTGTGAAGTATGCGGGATAGAGTGCGCCTCTCGAATAGAGCTGTTTTCCCATCGCAAAGCTCACGAGAGGCGCATCAACAACTAAGTCAGAATGACGAGGGGATCCTCGATCACGAGGCCCGGCTACAACAACCAACAACTCGCTCACCTGCCGTTTCGACGCATGACTTGCACGACATTTTGGAATAGTTCGGGCAGAGCCTTTGGACATCTTGTTGGCTGAGTCGCCTTCCGTGCACGAGCAGATACTTGTTCATCAGCCGCTCCAGCGAGGCCTGCTCCCTGGGGTTGGCCGCTGGCCGCCTCCAGAACCCGTGCTTGGCGTACCAGCAAAAGTTATCTGGAAATATATACAGATTTATTGAGATATATATTATAGATGTTGTCTCAAAGAGAGGATATGTCAGCAAGATTAACTGAGTTTGGAATGTCTGCGACAGGACGTCCATCCAATGATGTCCTAGTGAGGATGCTTCCGAGGGTTCGTTCGGGTGTGGGTGTCCCGTTGGGAAATCCTGAGTGATAAGTTTTCTTGTGCATTGGTGGTTTGACTCTATCATTTCCCGGTGTTGTGTTAATGAGTGGGCTCCTGCATTGGACGAAGACCTGCCGGTCCCGTACTTCCCTAGCCGGATATCCAAATGTATTTTTATTATTTTTTATTTCGTCTTTTTCCCAGTTAGGGGGGTGTTTGTTTGACCTTAGCCATCCACTCGCCACCGCGAAATTCATCTACTATGTATTATTTTTCTTCTTTTGTTATTACCATTTCTTTGTTCTTCTTTATGTATTTCTTTTATGCAATAAAGATGTATCTAATGGTGTCGGTCTGTGAATGGTTTTGTTTTTGCAGCCGTGCCGCCTCGCACCGGTTTATACGACCCTTGCGGGGCAGCACGATCTTGCATTGTAGCTAAAAAATGTCAACCTGGAGATGAATGAGAAGGACCGATATGGGAGCTTTCGCTCATAAAACGGTCCTGAGTAAGCGGTGGGTACCATTCACAGATGTCTCATAGACTCTCCCCCACTCTGGCCAGTCAGAAAGGGAAGCATGTAATAATTGGGGGCGACTTTAATGCTCTTTCTCTCCTGTGGTATGATAATACCACGTCACCCTGGTTGGTGAGTATCTTAATTCCGCAGTCACAAGGTCGGCCGACTTGGCTCTTGGGCGTACCCAATCCGGAAGTCCTTTTGAAGCCTGTTGGTGGGCCAGGGAGCTCGCTTCGCTTCGAGGTGTCTACCGGCGGGCATTTCGGAGGTGCGGGGTTGTCCAACGGGGTTTAGCTTCTCTTTCGGAGCAGCTGTACCCTCGAGGGGAACTGCATGCGGCAAGGTGTGCTTATTCGGCGGCAATCCGTGAGGCGAAACGAATATCCTGGAGGAGGTGGGTCACGGAGGTAAGGAATGGTGATCCTTGGAAAGTGACAGGCCTCATTAAGGGAGGAGGAAAGAGTGCCGTCACCCTTCTTCAGGCTAGATCTTTCGCCTGCCTGCGACCGACAGTTTGAGTTTGTCAGGGGTTTATCCACGAAACGTGCTATGATGTATGTACAGGCATGGGTGAGGTACTGTATTGGGAATTTTCCTGGACGTTTCGGGGGTCTTTGATATTGCCTGGTGGGAGATAATCCTCGTTAAGCTGAAAGTTAGGCAGTGCCCGGGGTACCTCTTTGACCTAGTCAAAAGCTACCTCAGTCTCCGTGCTGCTACAATCAGCTGCGCGGGGGTCTAAGTACCAGGCATACCAATGTGTTCGGCTCTTGGGCCCCGACCCTGTGGAACATACTTTTTGATGAAATTATTCGTCTACCGTTACCTACCTGAGGATTGCAACATCGTTGCCTATGCGGATGATGCTTTGTTGCTGGTATCCGGACGAAGCCGCGTTGAGAAAAGGAGTAAGATGTCAATTGAGCTGATTGTGGACTTTAACGCCTAGCAAAATAATGACCATAATGATGAAGGGTGGTTTTAGTCGGGAGAGAAATCCGGTAGTCAAAATGGGGAGTATGAATGTGAAATTTGCAAGAGGAGTCAAATAGCTTGGTGTAACGTTTAACGTTTGCGGGACTTCACCTCCATGAAGAGACTTAGTGTCGCTGACTGGGGCATCCGGTGATGCGCCTTGTATATAAGGCGACTTATGTGGCCCAAGTTACATATGCTGCCGATGTATGGGCGCTTAGGGTGAGGACCGGCGTGGAAGCCACAGCTCAGAATAAGGGTAGAGAGTACCCCTGCTGGCTCCAACAGGGCATATCGGACTGTGTCCGGTGCGGCCTTACCGGTGTTGGCGGGGGTACTTCCTGCTGACTTAAAGGTACTGGAGTCCAGGGCCCGGCGAAGTCTTAGGCGGGGCCTGGAGGTAAACAACTTCGGTATAATCATCAGGCCCTCGGACGCATTGCGACACCAGGTACTGGGTCAGAGATTGAGAGAAATATCATGTATAGTTTGGCAAAGAAGATGGGATACGGATGGCCGTGCTATGGAAGATGGACTCATTCCCTTTTCCCGAAGGTGGCCGTGAAGGAAAAGGGCAGGGGATATTTTTCATCGCTGGACCACCACACTGTTTAGCTGCTTATCCGGGCACAGAGAGTTAAGGTCGAAGCTTTTCGATTTCTATTGACCTGTTGACGTGGTATGCTTACGGTCGGATGGCTAAGACGGTGAAACATATCCTCTGGGAATGTACGATCGAGAATGATGAAAAAGAGAATATGTTAGCAGGATTAACTTAGTTTGGAATGAATGCGAGAGGACGTCCGTCCAATGATGTCCTAGTGAGGATTGAAAGGAATTTCGGACGCTTTCGAGAATTCGTTCGGGTGTGTGATAAGTTTTTCTTGTGCATTGGTGGTATGACTCTCTGTCATTTCCCTATGTTGTGTTAATGTGCATTGGAAGAAGATCTGCCGGTCCTGTGCTTCCTTAACCGGATATCCAAATGTGTTTTATTTTTAGTTTCGTCTTTTTCTGTTTCTCAGGAGTAGTCTGTTTGACTTTAACCATGCACTGGATTCGCGATAACCGCGGGATTCGTCTATTTACTTTGTATTATTTTCTTCTTTTGTTAATACCATCTCTTGTTCTTTTTCTTTTATATTATATTTGTATTATAATAAAGACGTATGTTATGGTGACGTTTGGTGAATGGTTTTGTATTTGCAGTCGTACTGCCTCGCGTAGGCTTATACTACCGATGCGGGGCAGCACGATCTTGCATTGAAGCTAAAAAAATCAATCTGTAAAAAGTAAAAAGGATATCAATTTATCTACCAAGCCAAAGCAGAAAAGCACCAAAAGGGAGCTTTTCCACGTTCCTAAGCTGAAATACATGAGGTACCTAAATAAAAAAATGAAAATAGTTTTATGTTGTTTTCATAATGTTACGAGAATTGAGAGAGTGCAGAAAAAATTTGTACGTATTTTGTCATACAAAGCTGGTCAACACAATAACATTTACAGCCACGAAGATCGCCTTGTCTTTTTCAAGATGCACAAACTTGAGTCCCGACGGAAAATATCCGATCTCGTTGTGCTACATAAGATTCTCAGCGGAGCTATTGATTCTCTCTCTCCATCTGACATAAATTTGCATGTTAAATCCTATAAAGAAACCCGGAGTTCTTTAGATACTCACTAGGGCTCAAGAGACACTCACATTCATGTTTATTTTTTTTCGGATTCAGGATGGTGTAGCGGTCGCCGCCGCACAGGTTTCGGATGTCTCCGTCGCTGAGTCTGCGGCCGCCCCGGAAGATGAACTTCCTCCGGAACTGCTGCCTGGCCTGCTGCTGGGAGGGCTGCAGCCCGGGCGGCCACGCCTTGTGCCTCCAGTGGTAGCAGACGTCGGCTGGTGATAATCGGGAAACATTATTTATTAGCACAAAGTAACGTTCAACAGTAACTCTCAAGTGTCGTTAACACTCCGTTACACGCGCGGGGCACAGGCGTGCCCCAGTGAAATATTTATGCCTATTATTTAATAAACAGTGTATATACAATCTTGCCGCTTCTAATAGCTGTTAGTGTCCTTGAATACTCGCCAGTGACACGACGGCAGCGCTGGTGAACGAACGTGTTCTCTGGAAACTTTTTAGTGTCGGTGGGCCACGCCTGTGCCCCGCGCGTGAGATACCGTAACTATTTCCTTGATGTGTCACGTGTGACACACACAGTCGTGAGAAGGGGAACGTTCTCACGCCTTTGGCTGATTCCTACCCGTCGTAAGTTTGCATTTCTGACAACGGCCAGAGGTGCTTTCCTAGGAATCAATCGAGATGGTAACGAAAAGGCGACAGTCCTTTTTTTTTGCAACGCCAGCGCCCACATTCTGGTTTTCGTTCAAAAACACATTAATTATAAAAAAGGTGACAGATACATGGAAAAGATTTTATTTTAAAGACGTTCCCACAGCCCCGTCGGCCACATCTGTTTGCAATATAAAATGCTCGTACGATAACAGGATAATGGTTATTTTTCTCGTCACTACTTGTAATTGTAATTGTTTCATATGTAAGATCAGCATTATATACTTAATACCTATCTAGCATTAACGTATGGAATCCCAATTAAATAGGTAACTGTAATTAACTAATAATAATTAATTAATAAGGAAAAACTAGGTGCGTTATTTTTGTATAATTGTGTTCTGTTGGTAATACCTTGTTTGTATCTATTGTATACTTGGTACGGATAATTTTGTCTGTCATGTTGTAATTATTCCTAGTAGCATTAATAGTAGATTTGTTTATAGTAGCCTTTTTCTTTTAGATAGCGTAGGTATGTAGTATCGGTATACATCACTTTGGTGTCGTTAGATTAAGTAACATTGATGTTAATTATTTGTGTTTATAGTTAAGTACTTTATGTGTATGTCACATTGAATTTTAATACCTACCTAATTATATTTGTCTAAGAATAAGTGATTATACAGGGGTACAAGGGGGGTGGTCCGTGGGTGCCCAGGATACTGGGATGAAAATGTGAGATGTGGACCAATAGATACGTTAAGTCAGGCCTATCGATCTCATTGGTTCGGAATATGGGTCGATGGCCAATAACATGTGAGGACAGGCGTGGTGCGGGATGATAATCACACCCGCCGGGGTCGGGGTTGAGGGCCCCGGGAGCCAAAAGTGAGGGACAGATCTTGGCGGGCCGCGCTAGAGTTCGCAGCGTGAGAGTTCGCAACGAGCCGTGTTACGTGCGATGTGAAAAACAATTCGGAATCGTGAAAGGTCGCCGTACGAGTGGTAGTCTAGAGAGACCGAAACCGGACAGAGTGAAAAATGGTCGTGAGTGAACATTGACTGTTGGACAGTTCGGGAACGCCGGAAGTTATCAGCGGTAGGGAGTACGCGCGGCAAGCGGAGACGATGAACCGAGCGCGACGGCCAGTGCGTTGGGCGTTCGTGAAGCACCAGGTGTGCAACCAGCAGCCGACGACGACGAGGAGGAAGACGAACCGAAAGGGACGACTCGCCTTACTAACGGCCAGTCATTCAGGAGAAGAGAGAAAACAAGCTGAAAGGAACGGCCGCCCAATTGACGGCCGGTCGGTCGCAAGAAGACGAGGAGGTCTGGCTGACCAAGAACGAATCGTCAAGTGCGTTAACGGGGCTGTGACGGGGCCCCCGCTCCAAGAAGGGCTAGGCATTAATTAAGGTAGAAATAGTTTTTCGTAGCTTAAGATTTATTTTTTTTGACTGTCTCTATTTTAGGTATAATTGTAAGGACCATTATCATGTTTCGACAATAAATTCATTATAATAAGGAAAGGGTTACGCTTCTCATTTCACCTGCCTACTTTCCTTTGACTGGCCAATAGTGACACGAAGGACTGTCCAAAGAGGGATCATGTCATCCTTTTTGAAGATGGTAAGTCATTTTTGATATTTTCTTATCTATTTTGCATTTCACGTAAAGATAATTAGTAGTATATATAATTGTATAATATTTAGCTTTATAATGGTATAATAAAAATGTGTTTTTTTTGTTTTAGGTACTTATAAACCAAAATGAACAGATTAGAACGACAAATAAGTACTTGGCTCTTATATTCCTAGAAACATCTTTATAATGCATGCTACGTTTTTTTGAACCCAGCATGCTTTTTTGGGTATAAATCAAAACGATTTGACAGTTCAGGAAGATGACATACCCCGAAAAAGGATTAAAACAGCCCAGGCTGTTTTAATCCTTTTTCGGGGCACCAGTGCCATGGCTGTGGAAGAGCCAAAGATCGCTCGACTAGAACCGCATGCCAGAAATGTCACAAGCCTGTGTGTAACGATCATAAATATAGTAAATGTTTTCAGTGTTATAACCAAAGTCAAAATATTCTCAATAAGTCAACTAATGAAGACTTAAATCTCAAATTTATAATTTCCATGTAAATTTTTTCATAATTTTCTAAGGTTAAGGAAAAAATATTTTTGTTCTTGTTTTTATAAAGAAAAGATTTATTTTTTGTTTTCATTATTATTGTCAATAAAGACTGATTATGTATAAAATATGTTTATTTTTTATTTCTACCCACACAACAAATAATCCATCAATTACTTTGGGGCACAGGCGTGCCCCGCGCGTGTAAATATGTAATTATTTGCAGCGCGTGCAACGGAGTGTTAGAAGAAACACCACTTCGCGTGTAACATATACATGAATACTTTGAGGATGTTCAAGTTTTCAAGAACACGATAGTGAATTTTATCCTAGGGTGTTCGGTATTGCCCATCTTTATTAAAATTCATAAAAGATGATGCTTAACCATTTCGTTACTTATTGCACAAGTGAGCTGTGGTGCAGACACACTCTGCTGTCCTACAACTCTATGAGAGTGCAATATAGTAATGCCTTCAGGATAATGCTCGGTCTACCTTGGCGCTGCAGTGCATCTCATATGTTCGCAGAACACAGGCTACATGGCTTTGCTGCTCTCCAACGACTGAAGTTAGCTAGCGCAAGAAAGAGGATGTGGGGGTCTAGCAACTCCATCATTCAAGCAGCTGCTATGTGGCTTGACTCCCCAATGCATTAAAGATGGACACTAATTATGCAACAGTGACTGTTCTCCATTATTTTTTATGTATTTATCTATTTTTATTATTATTTTCTACTTTCTATTTTTAATTTCGACATGTTTTTATTTCTTATTCTACTTATATGTCTGCTTTTGGTTTTCTATTTTTACTTATATGTTTATATATCTATATTGCGAGGTGAGAATCTATTCTCAACAAGCTGAAATAAAGACCTATTATTATTATTATTATTATTAAAAAGAAAAGCCTTAGAATCGTGCGCACTGCCAGTGATGACGTATGGAGTGGAGACTATGACCCTTACAAAGAAAAGTGTAGAAAAGCTCAAATGCACGCGACGATCCATGGAGAGATGATCCATGCTGAGTGTAAGCCTAAGAGATAAAGAAATCATGAATCAGGCGCAGAACTAGAGTAGTGCATATGATGGATCTTGTAAATGGCAATGGGCAAGGCATGTTGCAAGGCAGGATGCCACAAGATGGACTCCCAGAGTTCCAAAATGGAGACCTCGGGAGAATAAGAGAACGATATGGCCGCTGTGGGGAGAAGAGATGGCTATAACAAGCAAACAGCAGGGAAGGAGGAAGGGTATGGAAGAGGCCTGTATCCAGCGGTGGAGGGATGAGGGCTGAAGAAGAGTCTATTAGCTAATGTCTCAATCAGCTTGAAATTTACGCACATATTAGTTTCAGCCGGAAATCAACTCACCTTTCAGTTCCTGTAAAGAGTCGGATCTAGTTCTGCTGATTGGTGGTCCTGAAAAAAGAATTACAAATTTATAAATTCAGTTACAGTAAAATATTTGTCCGTCAACGTAAATAATTTAAATGTAATACTAGCAATGTTGACATATGGTCTAGAAACGGCAACACTGACAGAAAAAAGTATACATAAATTAAAATGATCACAGCGGGCCACGGAAAGGCAGATGCTCGGCGTAAACCTTCGAGATAAAATCAGAAATGAAGAAATAAGACGCCGAACAAAAGTTGCCGATATTATGGACCGTATTGCGAAACTAAAATGGCAGTGAGCTGTACATATGGCTCGACAGGAGGATACTAGATGGGCACTCAGAATCCTACAGTGGAGGCCCTGGATGAAAAATAGAAGCGTCGGAAGACCTCCCAAAAGGTGGTCTGATGACACAGACCAACAAGCAGGAAGAACCTGGATGCGAAGGGGGAGAAACAGAGATGAGTGGAAGAAAATGGAAGAGCGGAGGGAAAAAGGCTAAAAAAGAAGAAGAACTAGCAATTAAGAAACATATATTTTGCACTCTGCCAGAGCAACATAATTTATGGTATAATGAGCTGGGGTGGAGCAGCTATCACAATATTAGACCCACTAATAAAGGTACAAGAAGCTATATTACGAGTTATTTACAAAAAGTCCTTCTATCATAAGTCTGAGCCTCTTTTCCAAAAACTGAAGGTTCTAAATATGTGGCAATTATTTACAAAATTATTATTAAAAAATCTGCATGAAACTAATAAACTGCAATTATTAATCATCAGATCCGTACTAGAGCAACAATTTTACGAAAAGTGGAAGTTCCGTTTATGAAAATTTATTTTGCTCAAAGGTATGCAATTTTCTTAGGACCACGGATGTATAACAAATTACCAAAAGAGATCACAATTGCAAAACATCTAAAATTCTGAATTGCTGACTGAATGGCTATTCAATATTGGGAGAAACCAGCTGGAAGAGATGCTCAAATGAACAATACTTGATAGATTGTGGAGAAACGAGGTCTGAAGAAAGAAGAAACTTAATTATCTCTAAAATTGATAAAAGACACCTGGAAGAGGCCTCAGATGATTTGATCCCATGACCAACGATCGATGATCACTCATAAATGACACCTACTGTGTAATTACTCTTACTTCTGACATTTACTCTATACTTTTGTTCTTATATTATCAACCTTGGAATTAATTTACTTATTTACTCTTTTGTTTGGTCATGTATGTATATACTTTTTACTTTAATTTATTTTACTTTCCTTATCTTTTTATTCTTATTTACTTTATTTCTTATATCTTTACTACTTTACTTTACTTTCTGCTTATTCTTTTAATAACGCAACCATAAAATTAAACATTTTAATAGAGTCCTAATGAATGGAATGGCTACTTACCTCAAAACAGGTAAATTATGTACCTAGCGATAAAGGCGATAAAGGATAAACGATAAGGCCTGCACAAAAAATCTGTAAATTGTACTTATTACTATCTACTCATAAACTTTGTTTGTTAATCATGTTTGATGCAGGCTATTATAAAAAAAATGAAGTTATCTAGCTAATAAACGCCGATTTATCGGCACTGAAACTGTCAAGTCGTGTTTTATTTAATTATTATATATGTCACCACAGTTATAAATCGTTCATTGAAGAAGTAATAAAGCAGATATTTTATGTACCTAGCGATAAAGGCGATAAAGGATAAACGATAAGGCCTGCACAAAAAATCTGTAAATTGTACTTATTACTATCTACTCATAAACTTTGTTGTTATCATATTCTTATCATTAATCATGTTTGATGCAGGCTATTATAAAAAAAATGAAGTTATCTAGCTAATAAACGCCGATTTATCGGCACTGAAACTGTCAAGTCGTGTTTTATTTAATTATTATATATGTCACCACAGTTATAAATCGTTCATTGAAGAAGTAATAAAGCAGATATTTTACAGGAGAGCGGAACGAATGTTGTAAAACTGTTATTAATATTTAAAGCATTAACTTTGTCAGGCATTTTAACAAAATGTCAGTTATGTTAGTATGTACTCACTAACGCAGATTTTTAGTCTACCGGTTTCGAGACGTAACCGTCTCTTCTTCGGGACAATCACAGCACTAGCACGTAAATATCGCTACACACCGAAGGTTAACATGCACTGTTACATGTTAACCTTCGGTTAGATTAACACGATTTGATAGGAAACTTAATTCAAGTAATCCTTCGGTTTAATTTTGGGAAGGTGTTAGTGTATGAATAATTCTATGGTTGTGGTGTATAGTGGTTTATACATGCTAGTGTAGTGGTTTTCCTGACGAAGAGAAGGGCACGTCTCGAAACCGGTAGACTAAAAATCTCCGTAAGTGGATCTATTACTAAAATTTGGTTGTAAAAATGTACTCATCTCAATCATCAAAACGTAATTAATAAATTTTGATGATTGAGATAGATATGATCTATGTATATATACTATATCTATCTATATAATATATATATAGATATATATCTATATATATCTACTCTATATCGAACGCGACAGATATGAGGCAAAGAATGAAACAGAATATTCTGGAATGCGCTATTAAAACTGTGCACAGACGAGTAATTGATTGCGAAATAGTGTGATTTGCTAAATATTTTTCATTTGCCTCCCTCAGCCATTACAGAATTAAAGTGTTATCGCTATTAATTTATCGCTCGTTTCGAGGACATGAACCATAAAATTAAGCAGAAAAAACTTTGCTTACTGGACTGAACGGCAGATGTCAACAGTACGGCAGCCAGCGATAAAAGCGCGGCTCGGGTGCTCCACCCCATTTTGAAGGGCTAGGACCTATTGTGCTTTTTGGCGTAGATTGCGAAACAGTCGGTCGGTGGATTGTGCTTGCTGACTTGCCCGCTCCGCCCGCGCACTCGCCTATATAGGTACCACGCAAGTCGTGAAGTCTTTCCGTCGTGCACAGCGGTATAATAAATGCTCGTGATGTGTTTCCACGCAGTTATCACCCTCGTGCGACTTTGATAGTCGTAATTTCTTTTAATTGCCAAGAAACTATGTTATGAAAAATTGTAATGTCACCACATACAAAGTGAGATCAAACATAATAATTTCGTTTAAATAATTTAATTATTTGGGTATGAAAATCGATAAAATAATAGAGCAAGTAATGAGCTTCAAGTATTTGGGTGTCGAGATATCCAGCAGTAACGACCTCTACGAAGAAGTAAAAGAGCAAGCAAACAAAGCCGCAACTATTGCTGGATGTTTGAGAAATGCTGTCTGGAGAAACGAACATATGCTCAAGGAGAGCAAAGTGAGCATATAAGACCTGTGTCCGCCCAATCATGACGTACGGTATCTAGACAAGAGCTGACACTACCAGAACTAAAAATCTCCTAAGAACAACTGAGATGAAGACTCTCCGACCCATTGCGGGACTGACAATCCGAGACCGAGTGAGGAATTCCGAAATATGAAGGACTTGTGACGTCGAGGATATTGTCCGATGGGGAAGATCTAGAAGACGTTACTGGAGAGATCATGAGGAGAGAGCTTGTTCTGAGAATGTAGTGAGCGTAGCAGCGAACAAGCTGCCGTCTGGTACCAGACTCCCAGGAAGACTGCGTAAAATATGGCGAGATAGCTGGAACAGGCTCCGAGCAATGACAGGACGCAGTCCTAGATGAAGCAGAAGGAGAAGAAGACGATACGAATTTTGTAGGAGCACCGTTCCTTAATTCACACTCAATGTCGTAATTCGCACTCATTATCACCCGACTGTCTATTTTCGCCCGGTTTCGCTTTACACAGCGTACATTAATTAGCCTGCTGTGAAAGATAATCAATTGACTTGCGCGCGCTTGCATCGCTTTTATACATAAACTAGCTGTTCATACCCGGCGTTGCACGGGTTAAGGATTAAGTTTAAAAAAAAATTGTGGTGGGAAACAAAGGCTTGATTCGAAATATATCAGGGGGAGGAGAAAAGGTAAAAGGTGAGGGAGGAAATATTACCTGTCGAGTCCTAAAGAATTAGTTTCCAAATTTTGAGTCCGATCGGTCAAACTGTACGGATTTGCATCGAAAATATATCAGCGGAGGGGAAGAGTTAAAAGAATAGGGGGGAAATGCCGCATATGTTACCGGCAGAGTCATTAAGAATAAGTTTCCAATTTGAGTCCGATCGGTCAAACTGTACGGATTTACATCGAAAATATATCAGCGGAGGGGAAGAGTTAAAAGAATAGGGGGGAAATGCCGCATATGTTACCAGCAGAATCATTAAGAATAAGTTTCCAAATTTTGAGTCCGATCGGGCAAACGGTACAGATTTGCATCGAAAATATATCAGGGGAGGGGAAGGGTTAAAAGAACAGGTGGAAAATGTCGCATATGTTATCCACCGATTTCTTAAGAATTAGTTTCCAAATTTTGAGTCCGATCGAGCAAACGGTACAGATTTGCGCCTAAAATATGTCAGGAAAGGGGTATGAGAATAGGGAGGAAAATTCGCCTATGTTACCCGCCGGTCCCAAAGCATAAGTATGCAAAATTTGAATCGAATCGGACAAACGGTTTGGATTTGTATAGAGAACAGACAGACAGACATTGAGTTTTATAGGTATAGATGTGAGTTCGCGATGCAACTAGAATGTTTGATCAGTTTCTCCATATTTCTAGTGGACAGTAATAGTTGAGGTGCCGTCATTATCTAAAATCGGATTTAGTGATAAAATACCGCATTTAATGCCAATTGATTGTTTTTTAGTAAGTGCGTTAAGTTTTTTTGAAAACGATTGTTTTTGAGCAAACCTGACCAAATGTACAAACGAATTATTTAACTCTTCAACTAATAAATGACCGGTCAATTTTGAATCAGAGTTAGTTATTTTATGTAGAAATCGTAAAACATAAGCAAATGTACGCTTTAATTTTGAAAAGTTTTCGAATTCAATTATAGGTGGAGATTTCAAAATAGGCCATTCCGACTCGATTTTGGATAAAAACCAAAAAATTGTGGAAACTCTTGAGATCTTGTAACTGGCTAGCATTGACACCTCTGGAAATAAAATCTCTAATAAATAATGTTGGTAACATTCTTCTTCTTCAGCCTTCGACTCTTCAATGCTGGATGTAGGCCTCTTCCTTCCCTTTCCATCCTTCCTTGCTGTTTGCTAATTGTAGCCATTTATTTCCCCCCACAGTGGCTATATCATCGGCCATCTCTTTTGAGGTCTTTCGATGCCTCTTTTATTCTCCCAAGGTCTCCATTTCAGAACTCTGGGAGGCCATCTTGTAGCATCCTGCCTTGCAACATGTCCCGCCCATTGCCATTTTAGCTTCGCTACACGATCCATGATATCCACTACTCTAGTTCTACTGCGCCTAATTTCGTCATTTCTAATTCTATCTTTTAGGCTTACTCCAAGCATGGATCTCTCCATGGATCGTTGCGTGCATTTGAGCTTTTCTACACTTTTCTTTGTAAGGGCCATAATCTCCACTCTATACGTCATCACTGGCAGTATGCATGATTCAAAGGCTTTTCTTTTTAGGCTAATTGGAATCTCTTTGTTCTCGAAGATATATTTGAGTTTACCAAAAACACCCCAGCTCATTCCTATTCGTCTAGGCAATTCGGCAGTTTGGCAGTATATCTTTGTTACGGCGTATACGATCTTCAAAAATGACGAGTTTCAGAAAAACGCTTTAAAGTTTTGCACACTATGAAATTATGTAATGCCTATTGGAAGAGCCACAGCTATGCACAAAATAACTTTGGGTATTGATATAGTCCATGTGTCTGAATGGGGTTTTCCGAAGCGGGATTCTCCTACACCTTTGACCAGATTATATATGTTATTAATTAATTGCATATTCTTATTTAAATATATATATATATATGTAAAAGCAAGTAAAATTTATCAAAAAATGATAAAAATACGAAGTTAACATTTTTAACCTTGTGTTTTTATCCAGTTACGTAGTTAGGTTACCTCCCACCGCAAATGCTCTGCAATCTTAGCCTATATACTTTTTGCCTAGTTGACTGTGGTGTCAAATTGTCGTAAAAGTATAAAACTTTGATTTTATACAGGGTTATTTGGAAAATATTAATAACCTCGCAGGACTGTATTCCTGCTTCAATTATGCGTTGAAAATGTTCAAGCAATCATGACCAAATATCAGTAGTTATGGAGATATGCGACATCTAAGTTTGCTTTGGTTTGCTCACTTTGTTTTAATTTTTTTTTTCAATATTTCTGACTTATTATTTGTAAAACGTTGGACTATCGTTACAGTAACTTACATCGAATGTGAAAAATTCATTCCCTTTAATAAATTATAAAATAAAACTCGACAATTATTTTATATTTACACATAGTCGTCGAAGCCAGGTCCATACAGCAAAGAGCTTTCATCAAGAAGATCTAGAGCATTTTTTTGTCCTTGTCTACGAAAAATTCCTCCAATACAATAGCGTATCCGGTAATCATCAGGTAAGCGCGTCCCTCAGATGCCCGAGCAGGTATAGAAAATGTGTCTGAGCATCGCTCAAATGTTCATAACTTCATCAATTTTGCTCCGATCGACTTGAAATTTTGACACAATATTCTTGCGATGTTACACATTCATATAAAAATTAAAAATAAAACGCAAAATAAATTAAAAACCTTACCCCCTCTTAAAAAACTTTCCTTCCGTATATGCGGGAAAATACCCGCTGATATGGATTTATTAAACATGATTGACAGGGGGAGAGATAGCACATGAACACAATTTTTTATAAATAGTGGAGGAATTCGGTCTGGTCCATGCCCTTTTCTTGTTTTGTTTTACTACATCCTATCTATCTATCCTCACGCTTTCCTGCAATCTGTGGCAGTGATTTCGTGAAAAAGGACGGAAATGCGTAACAGGACGGTGTTGTCGGTCGTTAATGCGAGTGATCTCAATGCTTTATTTATAATCCACAAGGTCCCTAATATATCCATGTTGATGATGATGGTGGTATCGATGACAGAGGCTTCCTCAGTGATCCGAAGGTTAGGACCGTGTAGTCCTGCGTGTGTAAATCGTCCTGCAGCGGCAGTGTGGTTGGTGTAGGGTTGCCACCCGTACTCTACTCTATGGCCCGAATACAGAGTCAATACTTATACGATTTTAAGGTTTAAGGGACCACTCGAAAACGTAATTTGTAGTCAGAGTCAAATCTATATTCGTTATGACGTCACACACCTCGACAAACGAAAGGAATGTGTCCACCTTACAATTGGGTATGAAATTTCTATGGTTCTTCATTTCACAGTCAATGCTTAGCGGTGCGCATGCGAATTATTGACATTATTGTAAGGAAACCGGCCAAATATCTGCTTTTTTTGACAGTTGTTGAAAGCTGCTCGATACCTTCCTTTAAATTTTACTGAAGTTGAATTTATTATAATCATGGCGAATTTTGACCTGTTGGACGGTAGTTTTACGGAGTATTATGTTCAATACCTCCATGAAATAGATAGGATGAATAGGCCGGTA
The DNA here is from genome assembly GCA_016648135.1 of Agrypnia vestita. NCBI lineage: Eukaryota > Metazoa > Arthropoda > Insecta > Trichoptera > Phryganeidae > Agrypnia > Agrypnia vestita. The sequence goes on from JADDOH010003553.1 coordinate 24,600, forward strand.
GCAATACGACGGTATTTGCGGGGTTTTGAGAATCCCGTTGAATTTTACAGTTCTCAAAATTTTAAAATGAGGTTTCGGCTGGAAAAGTCGACAGTGATGGAAACAATAATGCCATTATTGTTTCCAAATCACAGTGTTATTACCAATCGAGGCCTGCCGATTCCTCCCATCATACAAATTGCGGTAGCGCTGCGTTTTTTTGCGACGGGAAATTTTCAGGTAAATACGGGGAATTAATATTTTATAGATGTCTCACAGACACGAAATTATATTTTTATGGGGAAGTAGGTATGGAAGTCTTTGGGTGTTCATAGGGCTTACGACCTATCGTACGGCTAGCTTGAATGATCACTTTACACAATGTAACATTCACCATTTCCACCCATGATAGAATTCCATGTTTATTAAATCTAATCAATAGTATATTGATTGATTGATGTCACTGTGACAAAAAATCCAGTACTGTTCTTAAAATTTGGACAAACTCAAAATATGGGGACTTCAGAAACAAAACAACACAATCTTTAAAGTATTTTATCGGCAATTATCTATAACATATTTTTTCAGACTGTAAGCCGCAATAAGCCAGCCAACTTCTTGCAGAATTGTGCGAACCATTTCCCGTCAATTGGCACAGCAAGTCAAAATTTTTGTTAAATTCCCTCGGTCGTCCCAGGTCCTATGTGAATACCGAGGGCTATTTTATCAAAAAGCGCGATTTCCAGGAGTGGTGGGATGCATTGATTGCACCCACATTCCCATCAAAAGCCCTACGAGAGCCAGAGGGGAAATATTTAGGAATAGGAAAGGGTGGTTCTCGCTGAATGTGCAAGTAGTGTCCGGTCCGAGGATGGAAATATTTGTCATTCTTGCCAGATGGCCGGGTTCCGCATACGACTCAAGAATTTTCTATAATAGCAGCTGTCGTGGGAAGTTTGAAGAAGGAACGGTCTCAGGCATCCTCCTCGGTGACAGCGGGTGTGCTCAGACGAGCTACTTATTTTCGCCAATTACAACAAACTTAAATGCAATAACCAATGCTGAGGAACATTATAATAGGTCACAAATAGCGACAAGAAATGTTGTGGAGAGGTTATTTGGGGTTTGGTAAAGGAGATTTCCGTGCTTGAGCAGGAAGCTCCACAACAACCTCACAAATACAACCAACATCATAGTTGCTTGTGCAGTTCTGCACAACATAGCCATCGCATCAGGGGACCCACACTTTATCCTTTCCTCCTAGATAATACACCAAGTGCTAACCAACCGACTGTAATCCGGTCTAACAACGTATCCGGCAGGTTAATTAAGTTTAATTAGCATTTATCGCTAGGCATTTTTCATAATTTAAATTCTAAAACTAGTATTGAAACTTTTCTTACATTTATTTTATTCTGATAAATACACCTCTCACTGCGTTACTGAAAACGTGTTCTCTTGTTTAAATTTTTATTCTTTCATGTTGTATTATCTTAACATGCCTAAGTTTTTCTGCTTAATAATCTGCGGAGAGGCGACCTTAGCAACATGCGTTCAAGCCCCATCCCCAGCCGTTACACGACAGTTAGACAACGAAATTATTATGTTTGATACTTCAACATCGAAAAATACATTTTCTTATTTCAATTAATATTTCTTAATTATTTGATTTATTAAAGAAAAAAATTACTTCATTTTATCAAATATTGAATTGTACTATTTTGGAAGCAATATGGCTTGAGCCTACATACATTGCACACATTAATTTCTGTGGTTTTATTATTGAGCGATATGTAACACGTATGTCAAGATGATTTTCATTTTATAACGTGAGAAAATAACATTTTAATTTCATACATTGCATTTTGTATGTTTGCGTTTTGAA
>JADDOH010003554.1:0-44206 GCA_016648135.1 Agrypnia vestita
GGAAGAGTACTATTCGCTATAACACAATAAACTATTAATGTAAGTTAAATTAAATTTTTAAATTCAGTGGAAGATTTTTAAGATCGTTTTGCTTTTAATTTTTTCCCAACACAAAATAAATAAACAAATAAATAAACACACAGATACACACTCACACAACCCACTATTGGACATGTTTTTATTATTCTTTTATCGATTGTATGTATGTGTTTTCGCGTAATTGGCCCAAAACTCTGTGCATCAATTATTGTCCTTTCTTCAAAGATTGATTAATTATATGGCTGTAAGAAACCCAATAAATGAAAACAAATAAAACACATAAGTAAATAAACCTCCAGTGCCGCAGGCAAGGCGTCGGATTAATTCAGTGCTCATTCATTGCCAAGGCACTGGACGCCTCCGCTGATAACTATATACCGCTCACCATGTTCTTAGAGGTGTGTTGAAAGATTGCTATTATCTGTCGAATCGGTCTCAAGTAGTTGTCTGTATTTGTACGTTTCTCAAGTAGTTGTCTGTATTTGTACGTTTATCATTGTTACATGCTCTTGCTATATCCGTTCCACTTCACATTATTGTTCCTCCCGTCTTCGAATTTCTATCACACTATGTTTTTGGTACTTATATGCTTGCTTTTTACTTGCATTTACTCCTATATATATTTGTTTCATTTATCCATCCATCTATAAGATCCCCATACGCTTTATCCTTTTAGTTCATGTGTATATGGGCCGCAAATTCATATTATTTTATTTACAATATTCTTATCTAGATTGTTGCGCGGTATGATTGATAATCCTCAAATTATGCAGAGCATTGTGTGTAGCTCTGTAATTCACTAGACATCGGCAGCTAGATTGTTTCACATTCCAATATACAGGACCAACCTGCCGCTGGTTATGCCTGTTGGAAGAGCCACAGCCATGCTGAACAAAATCGCTTTGGGTAATGATATATTCCATGTGTCTGAGGGGGTTTTCCGAAGCGGGACTCTCCTACACCTTTGACCAGATTTATGTTATTTTTAATTTATTAAATATTTTCATTTTTGATATATACTTCTAATATGTATGCCTTAAACATTTTGTTTGTCATGTACATATTATCATGAAATAAATTGAATTGAATTGAATTGAATTGAATACACTTGTTCCAATTATGTTTTGTGGTTATTACTAGCAAACCCGGCGAAATCTGAGCTAGAACAGCCAATCGTATACACGTTACCCGTCCCGTTGAAACTACGCTAACGTAGGGCAGGTTTGTAGTGATTACATAGTTAATATATTGTATCTATATTCGAGTATATTATTTTCTTGTCGTGCCATTAATATGCTTACACGTTATCGTTATCTCTTTCCTAACCGTACATACCGTCATTGCACAATTACCTATCTGTTGTAAAAGCCTGAAGAGCGTTAGTCTACAGATAAATATAATAGAATTATAGTTAACTTTTCTATCTGCCTACGTTATCCGATTCCCGCGAAACGAAAAAAAATCATTATCCGCTCAGTTAAGGTCACCCCTCTGGTATATCGTATACGTTTTAATCCGTGTTATTACAAATTATTTATGGGCGTTTTCCTCTCGCGATCCCCCGATTAGGACATGCCTTCCTTGCCTTTGCTCATATTCTGCTATCTCTCTCGCGCGGCAATCCACTTAAGAAGGCGATTAATGACGTTTAAGCGGTTTCAAAACCACAGCAAAAAAGTCTATAATTCAGAAACCTCGTGGAACTGTCAATATCATCGTCACCTTAGAGTAGACGTTAATCGGTTTTTTAACGGCTCTAAACGCAATAATCGCGACCCAAATCTACGAAAGCCGTGTTCAGTATTTTTTATGGGAAGCACATATGGACCGCTCGGACCGCGCCGATCGTCAACCATTTGTACCAAACGCGGCTTTACCACAAGATTAATATGTTTTATAAGAATTGAATATTAACTGCTCGTAACCTATATCCGATCAATCGCTACTAACTCCCTCCCAATACTAGCGTTTCATCATTCCCAAATTTTTGTAGCTCCAATACTACGGCCAGTTTAGCTCAATTTTTCCCCGCGTAGCATTTAAATCATCTTAGAGTTCAAAATAAAAATAATATAATAAAAAAAAAAATCTATAGAAACAGGTGATTCATCACACGCTTGACTGAATATCAACCAAGTACAATACAACTTTGCTTTATTTCATTAATAATATATCTTAGCTTGTGTTAATCTCATAATCTCAGAGGAGATCTCGTTATAATAACTTAGCATTCTAGGAGAGGAGAGATATAACTAAGACTAACGTAAATCTTGGTGGAAATTTGGAGGCCGGGAGTGTACAGCTGTGTATAGTGTAAAAATTGTAGTCATAGAATGAATAAAAAAAATTTACCCACATAAAATGCGTGCATTAACATCATCTTTAAATACATAATTAGATGAGGATTTTCAATACTAAATCATTGGACCCTAGTATGATGCATAATTCAGTGGTCGGTGGTTTGAACCCATTTTAAGAGACCAGCAAATAAGTCTTATTACTCCCTTTCTTTTAACTCATAGCGTCTGCGGTTTGTTGCATGCCGGAAAAACTTTGGATCGATTTTTAGCCCTTTTCTCGTGATACAATCGAGTTGAAACTTTGCAGGCAGACTTCTGGCGACAATAAAAATGATCTAAAAAAATTTTCGTTTAAAAAAATTTAATAATTATAGTATAATTTTGGATTATTCGAGATTTTAATGGTTTTTTCAAATTGAAACAATACATACAAATCAGTAATGACCCTGACGCGTACAGTAGGCACGAAACCTGATTCAATGAGAAAGAGAGTACAGTAAAACTTGGTTTTTAAAGTTAAGTTTTTTTTTCATACTAAATAATTACGTTAATACATTGTTGTGAAAAACAGGAACTATGAAATGAAATTAAAATAGAGTAAATTAACGCTCAATCAAATAAAAATAAGATAACATAACACTATAAGCATAAAACTATAGAAATGAGTATTTTTCTACCAACTTTAATTATCTCTGTCTCTTTCTATCAAAAATTTTCTCCCTTAAAGGACTTTCGTAATTTATAACATCATCCAATATTTGGATTATTCGGAAGCAAAACTAACTAAAGGTCTCGTATTAAAAGACTATAAAATGTGCACGGATTTACTAGAAAAAACTTAAAATAACCTTACAATATCAATCGGCATGGCAGTTGGTAGTGTTGCAAGAAAATTATTTTAATTTATGCTAAAATAAACATTGTACGTACTGCATACACAGTTCTAAATTACATCCGACAATGAGAGAGCCTGATTCTCTCGAAACTATAGTAGTGAAAGTATCTACAATATTCAACTATAAGAAATGTGAGTGGAAACATAAAATTTTTGAAATGAAATGAGATGTTTGTATTCAGTTTAACGTTGAAAATAATGAATAACCCAGATACAATATGAAGAATGATATCTCATTCATGCATTCATCCTTAGTTCCGCTGAAAATACGTTTCTTTAATTTCTTGGAACACCTCCAACTAAGTCAAATTGCACCAATCCACAAATAAAAATACAATATCGAGTGTATAAGTTTCTCCGCGAGACTGAATTCGAGTAGATACAAGACAAAGGTGCAGTAAGTTCCGATGTAACATGGCACAACTTGTTTATTCGACTTTTCCTGGTAGATTTCAGCGAACAACGAAGTTTGTTAAATTCTGTTCCCAACAGATCAAACTACTAAACAAGTAATCGCGTCAGTGTAAAGGGGGAATATTGTTATTTTACAATATTTTGGTGCGTGTTTCGTTTTAGCAGTATTGTATTATAGTATAGCGTATTATGGTTTATTACCTTTCTCTTAGTCAATCAACTCATGACTAAGCATTCCAGTACTTTCTTCTATATTTTCAGCGTGAACCTTCCCTCTTCGCAATCTTGAACATTGTTCAAAGCGATGATTAGCGAGGTTCTAGTAGCTCGGTTCGTAAATCTTATTGCAGATTGATCTTTCGCCCGACCCTTCCCGTGCATTAAGGGTGGACACACCGCTTACCCAAGACCATTTTATAAGCTATTTATTCTTCCGATATCGGTCCATCTTATTCGCCACCTGGTTGGCATTTTTTTAATGTTCAAAGGCTACTCACAACCCCGCTTAATACAGGAGGCCGCACAGCGGACCACAAAAAATCACCCTCTTTATCCCCGACAGCAAATTTTCTTTATTATTATCAGAAATTATAATAAATAACACAGAAAAAAAATCAGCAGATAAATAAAAGGTATTATACCTAGCACGCAAATAATATAATATAATAATATTTAACACAGAATAAAAAGAAAAACAGAATATAAACAATGTTCGAAAAGCTGATGACTTTGATGATCAATTTCTCCAGGTGTTTGTCTTCTTCTTTTCTTGCAACATTCCCAAAATGTGAAAGTATGAAATAAAAATTTTCCTGAATTTTGTGGAAAGCTTTTCTTTGGAATGAAATTGCTGAAGAAAATAGACATTCGTTCGTCTTGCAGTCCATGTGATTATCAGAACACCATTTCCACACCACATTTCGAAGGCGTCGAGCATATTTATTTATTTTCCTCTCAGCGTCCAAGATATAACTCCATACAGAAATATGGAGAACATGTATATAATGATTTTAATAAAAGTCATTATATATTCATCACGTTATATGTAATAGTTCTTAGCATTTTCGTAAATAGATTTTAATGAAATTTCAAAATTAATTTGAATCTAGCCCCTTTCATCATCAGGTGAACTAAATAACTAATCTAAATACATCGTGTTTCAACCCATTCTATAAGGGGCGGAGCATGGAAGGTAGTTAGGTAGGAAGAAAAGAGATATTATTCATTTTAACGGGAATGCGCACAATAATGAAGAAGCATAGGGGAAGGCAAATTTTTCTGGATTTCTGCTGTTTCCTGTTTTTCATAATTACTCTCTTATAAGTCACTGAGTAAAGAAGTTTTAGGTTATAAATATCAAAAATGTGATATGTATCAATTTCATGATGACGAAATTCGAAAAAACTGTTTTTTCTATTCTAATTCTAGTGTTTGAATTTTCTATGGTTTCGCCAGTATATTTTCTATCACAGTCTCCACAAGTTATTTCATTGATTCCATTATCTTCTTATATGTGAATTTAATTAAGTCTTTGAGTTGAGTAGAATTAAATATATTGCAGTATTAGTTTTGTAAGATTGACCACTTTAAAATGTAACACTGAAGAAGATGTTACATATCCTGCGCACTACATGATGGCTTCAATTCTGTAATAAATCCAAGTACTTTCTTTCACAGTAAACAAAAGACTCTTCCGATTTTTCAGACACATGTACGTCCAGGTGATAATCTGAAAAATGAAAATATTCTGGGTACAACAATGGGAGGTGTACAACGACAGCGGATGGATTCGTTGCGTCTGGCAGGATAGATCCTGAGATTAATTGTTAGAACGACCCAGGACCGAGACTTGTGAAGGTGCATTCCAAGCTGTGTCTTGGCTGACTGAGAACACAATTTGTAAATTCTGATAAGAAGAACGAAGGATGAATGAGAACTTAGCCACATTTTCAGTGAAATAATAATGATTCTTTTTTTCATTAATTTTTTAATCGTAGGTACAAATATTGTGTAAACTATAAAAATGATTGAGACTTAAGGGGGGGGTAAGGTTTTTAACTTTTTTTTAATTTTATTTTTAATTTTTTAAATGAATGTATAACATCGTAAGAATATTGCGTCAAAATTTCAAGTCAATCGGAGCAAAATTGATGAAATTATGAACATTTGAGCGATACTCAGACTGATTTTCTATACCTGCTCGGGCAGCTAAGAGACGCGCTCACCTGAGAACTACCGGACGTGCTATTTGCATTGGAAGAGTTTTGCGTAGACAAGGACAAACAGATGCTGATGATGAAAGCTCTTTGCCGTGTGAACATGGCATCGACGATTATGTGTAAGTATAAAATAAGTGTTGAGTTTTATTTTGAATTTTACAGTGTGCAAAACTTAAAATCGTTTTCCCCACATCTCACGTTTTCAAAGTCGGTGTCCATCATAACTTCAAAACTACTGCACCGATCCTTTTGAAATTTTGAATACTATTTTTGTACATAATTTACGAGGTAACGCTGTCTAGTTTTTTTCAAATTTGTTATTAATTTTTATTTTTTAATAACAAATTAGTCGATATTTTTCGCAAAAAATCGCGTTTTTCCCTTCAAAGTGTTCCAAAAAATTTAAATTTCAAAAAACTCTCCCAGCGTTACCTGGGAAAATCTATTATCTAACGAATGAACTTTGATTTTTTAATTTCAGATGATTTAGCACCAAGTTATGATGGACACCGCAATTCTACTTTTTTCCGAGACACGTCCGAATAATTGCTGCCATTGCCGTATTTCTTAATATTTCGTCTTGAAAATTTTACACAATATTTTTCAAATATCATACTTTAATTTACTATTGGTTTTAATAAAGAGATTTTAACTGTGTCGTCACAAAAAATTCACAAAAACATGCCTTTTTTTGTACGAATTAACCTTACCCCCCCCTTAATATTAAATTTGAACGCACATATTTCATAATTGGACATTATTCATATTGATTTTTTGTAAATATTTTTTTTTTCAATTGATTTAGGAACATTTTAGATTGAAATTTTTAAATATTAATTGTATTATTTGTATGTATCTACTAATATATATATTTTTAAAACATGTGGGTGTAATTAATAAAAAAAAATATAAGTAGATACATACAAATAATTAAATCAATATTTAAAAAAATATTTTTAAATACACAATACAATAATTAATAAAAATTAAAAATATTTAATACACATATAATATATAGATAAGACTTAATTATTTAGTCAATCCGAGGGTAATTATGCAAACATCTCAATTCGATGGATTATATTTATAGTCCATCGGTTTAACTTTTCTTTGTAAAAAACTTGGTATTTCCCCCCAATCCTTTTTTTAGCTCCTTACAAATATCAAAATAAAAAATTGGTAAATACTCATTCAATCGTATTTAGAGTGTACTTGAGTATATTTCTATCATCTTAGTCAAATTACATTGATAGTTCAAGTGATGCTTCAGCTGCTTGTTCAAATATCATATATATCTGGGTCAATAGATACTTCCGTAGGTATATCTCCGTCCCAGTACCACCAGGGCTGCCAGGGCCAGACGGCCTTCGTAGCCCAATGGGCATGATACTGGCTTTTCGCACCGAGAGATCCGGGTTCAATTCCCGGTGAGATCACAACTAATCTACGTGATTTACCCGAGCCTGGGTGTTTTGTGATGTATTGTTCTTCTTTAATTGGGCCTTTTGGCCTGTTGAAGCATGAAATAAAAAATAAAATGAAATATATTATATTTTATGTAAAAAATAATCTTTTACTCTCTTTTTATAAAACAATAACCTCTTTACGAGCTTTGATACTTTTTTCTTAATTCACGTTGGACAGGGAGAGTGTAATGATATGATTCTACTTATGAAATAAAAGTTTAATTAATTTAGCATTTAAAAAAATAAGCATATTATTATGTTAACAGGATGTTGCGTGCAAAAGGAAACTGGACTCACTGATCTGATTTGAAAGATTCCCGCGGTTCCACTGTCTCTCCAGTATGGGCCGTATTAATAATGTTCTATGTCACAGGCATAATTGCAATGTGAATTACCGTTAGGATTACGAACCGTATAGAATTAAGAACCTATGAATTCCGAGCTATACTTAGCGTCCGTAAAACAGAAAATTTTATTTTCTTAATGTTAATCTCACAAGATGTCACAAAAATACGATAAAGTGTATATTTCAAAGATTAACAAAAATATACCATAGAACATATATAACATTTAAAATTTAATACAAACTTTATAAAAAGAACATGTTCAATATTAAAAAAACTAACCCATAAAAACCAAGATTTTACAATACTCCTATCGCTTTGAATCAGGTTTCGTGGCTAACATGCGTCGGGCTAATTAGTCATATAGAATGATTTCAATTTGAAGAAACCATTAAAATGTCTAAAAATCCAAAAATATATTATAATTATTAAGTTTTTTAAAACAAAAATGTGTAAGATCATTTTTATCGTCGCCACGAGTCTGCCTGCAATGTTTCCGCTCGAATTGATCACGGGAAAAGGGTTAAAAATCAATCCAAAGTTTTTTCGTCAGACAAACAAGCAAGCAAGCAGACGCTACGAGTTAAAAGAAACGGAGTAAAAATATAATGGATAGAGAAAAAATAAAATATTTCGGTCAAATAATAAAAAGCATATAATAGAAAGATCATCATATCACCGCTATACTTTCACATGGAAACATAAACATATTAAGATAAAATTTAATATAAACTTCATTAAATATTTCAGATTATGGGTTTACATATTTAAATATAATTTTATCAAAAACTCCTTGTTATATGAAAGGTTCAATCAAAATATTCCTATCTATCTGATTTCTAACTTTAATATAAATTTCGACTTGAAGATTCAAATCCGTTAGTATAAATAATTAATGAATTTGGGCAAAAAATGCTTGATTTCTTCATCCGGGATAGTCAGGTAAAACATAGTAAATTGTTAAATTCTCAACAACATAATGTATTTTCACATCACATCTCATGATGGACCTTACAATGGGATCTGAAACATCGGCCAGAAAGATCGTGGAAGCATGGCAGAATATCCCAAAAAACTCAATTCAGACAACGTTACATCTGTTTGTTGTAATTTCATATTTAGTATTATTGGTTTATTCATTGTCAATCAGTAAATGCTGTATTATTTTGAGCCTTTTTACAAGTAATCTTCAATTTACAATATATTTTGGTCAGATTTTTCAGCGTCGCAGACGTAGCTCAGGATGCGCTTTACGTGTAAGCTTAGCAGTACACAGAGTGATATTGTTACCGGTGTAATACCGACTTTGGGACGTGAAAGTTTTTTAATACCAGCGCACGTATTGCGATTGAAGTTTATAATGGAATGTTTACCGCTTTCGAATTCAGAAAAATATATAACTTATTATTTCCGCAACATATTACAAATACGATAAGCTTACAAACATTTTTTAACTTTGTGAAAAACATACTTGCACAAATAGATGAATCTTTCTCATCCATTGCATACATTAACTTCACTTTATGTTTCGTAAAAAGTTTCTAAAGTATTTTATAAAGTTTCTCCCACTTATTATTGTATTTTTTCTCAATTTTTATTCGCTATCGCGTATTTCCCCTAAATTCGACGCGTTTTCAGTTCAGCAAGTTTTTGGGTGGCCTGTCGGTCCCTTGATTTCTTCTCTAGGATACCATTGGATAACGGCAGTCTTCAGCTATATGGCCTATTTCATTTTATTCGAATTCACTCTTTATATGTTTCTCAAAATACATTTTACATCTTTAAATTTGTGAATATTATTTTTGTTTATATGGCTTGCTTTTTTAGAGACCATGAAATTCAAAATGAAATTAAATATATAAAAATAGTAGACTGTACAGGCTTTATTGGAAAAATTATTTTATTTTTTATTATGACTAGCTGTAACTCGTCAAAAATGACGTGTGCGTATGAGACGAATGTAATGTTACCCACCGGGTCTTAGAGAATAAGTATTTGTTTATTTATTTAAAAAACCGGACGCTACGGGATGTCAAGAACAGGCATACAACGAAATTATTTTTATAGGCTAATCCAAGATAAAAAAAAAATCTTTTCATAAACTATCAAATGCAATTAACGTTGTAATTACAAACGTTGTAGCAAGAATCAATACTTGATGGAGTTTTAAATATCATAAATATGATGAGATACTGTGGAAATATTCATATGAGCGGTATTCATAATTTCCGGGAAGTGGTTTTCATTCGTTAACGATACGCACTTTGCCTAGTTTGTTTATATGAGTGTAAACTCGTTGACATCTGCGATGGTTACTATTCGAGGCATGGCTGAATCACATTCACGCGAAGTAATTTTCGCACGAAGCAAACACATTGTGGTGAGACATAATATCTTTAAACAAAATAACTCTTTGTTTAACACCACTTTATTGAGTTTTTATCCAATAAGTGAAGCCTTCACGGGATTTAATATTAGAAGTCTCAGCTGTGAGCTGAAACTAGTTGGTAAAAAGTCTCAATTAAGGGGTATTAAGCAAAGAGCTATTTTATTTAAAGTTATCACCTTTAATTTAACCTCGCTGGTGGGAATGTGCATTATGTCAAAATTGAGGTATCTACGGGAGGTGATTCAGTTTCTAATTATAAACCAGGTTATAAAAGTAAAGTACTAAATTTAAAGTTTACGAGGATAATGCTATAAAGAAAATAAATTCAAATGAATAGATTAATCATTTTACTAAGGGGTGTCAAGCATTGAAGACGATATTCACTGTGGAAAATCGTTATCATCAAATAAATCTAATATATATAAGTCCTATTGGAAACGATCAAATATTGATGCAAATAATATTACTTTTTTTTTAGTATGCTCTAAGAGCACAATTACTTGGATTGTGTCCACAGAGGGTTAACAATTGAATAGATAAATTATAGCCTATTTATTTAAGAAAGTATTGAAGAATTTTTATTGGGCGTTTACAGGGTTTACGATCTGTCTTAAGGCTGGCTGGCTTCAGTGATCGGGTAGAATTGTTCTAAATTACTTTGTGAAAAGTGATAACTTAACCCAGCCTATGACATGCCAGTGGACATGACACTGACTTCTCACACGGAGGGTTACGGGTTCGATTGCCGGTGAGGTCACAATTAATCTATGTGATTTAATCAATCCTGAGTATTTTGTGATGTGTTTTGCTTCTTTAATCGGACTTCTTGTCCTGTTGAAGCATAAAAAAAGGTATGCTCTGTAAATACCCAATAAAAAGACTTTCGTACATAGTTTTCTATATTAATAACTAAGTCTCTGAGAGACATCTATAATTTATCTTAATTAAAAATTATATCATTTTGAGTTCTTTCTAGTATTCCTGTTGAGCATGCAAGTTTTGGTCCACCAAATAAGTACACAAATTATAATATAAATATTATATAGAAAATAATAGTGAAGTGAAGTGTTATGGTGAATATGTTAAAATGGTGTCGTAAACTTTGAAACAATTTTAAAAGAAAAATAAAATTATACTTATCTATAGTCACAATAGATATTAAAACATAACGTAAAAAAGTAGCCCATAAAAACCATGTTTTTATTATACTCCCTTTCTTTGTAAAATATAACAACAATTAAAGACGAATTAAAACATATAACATAACACTTAACTTATAGTAATTTAATATATTTCTAAAATGTCAGATGTTTTGAGCTTTGATAAGATACTTCATGCTTTGAAGATTTAATTCTAAAAACTTTTTCGAAAAAAAGATTTTCGACATTCGTAGTGAAGTACCTATTATGTATACCGACAGAGTAATTCAAATTTAGAAAATATTCCGCCACGTTATCGGGCCGCTATGCTAGTAATCAATCTTTTCTAATGATTCCAATTTGAAAAAACCAATAAAATTTCTAATAATCCGAAATTTTACTATAATTATTAATTTTTTTAACGAAAATTTGATAGATCTTCTTGATCGTCGCCACGAGTCTACTTGCCAAGTTTCAGCTCGATTGAGTCACGGGAAAAGGGTTAAAAATCGATCCAAAGTTTTTTCACCCGGCAAGCCGGCAAGTAGACGCCACGAGTTAATATAAAGGGACTAAAAATAGTAATGCTTTGCATAAACCATGCTTTTGAAATTTTCTAAATATTTTTTTGTTGATTTCCGAGCTTTTTAGAGAACAATGTCACTGTAGTATTACTAGGATCTACTGATATTTAAAAAAACGTAAAATTGGATGTGTTACCTGCGTGGTGAGCACGGGTTCAAGCCGGGTTGTTAGTGCGGTAGGCACATCGGTATCAAGCAACCGCACGTGTCAGCCACCTGCCGCCACATGCGGAGCAGAACGCAGTCAGCAGCGCCACACTTTTTGCGGGATGAGCCGTTTGGTCCTTCTCCGGCTACATCTGTTTCTAATTTCGCTTCCGCATCAAGCGGTTCTGAAACCAACGACGTTTTTCAGGGTTAATGACGAACTAAACATTACATGGTCAATTATTTTTTTTGGAAAATTCTTGGCAAATTTTTTTCTTTTTACTTCCTTTCTTTTAACTCGTGGCGTCTGCTTGTCTGATACGCTATCAATTATGAGACGTGGTCATGAAAGGACGGTACGCATTTAATAAGAAGGGACGTAAAAGCAGGCGTTTATGAAAACAAGGGTAAGCAAAACTGTTCTACATGGCCATCGTTCAAGCATCCTTCAAGGATCGAGTACCAACTGCTGTCATGCAATAAACAGACATTACCAGCAACTCAACCAAATTAAAAAATTAAAATCATCTTGACATTAGATGGAACTTTTTTCACAGCACTTTTTTTATACGTAATTTATTACTCCCTTTCTTTTAACTCGTGGCATCTGCTTGTCTGGCGAAAGAACTTTGGATCGATTTTTAACCCTTTTCCCGTGATCCAATCGAGCTGAAACTTTGCAAGTAGACTCGTGGCGACGATCAAAAAGATCTTTCAAATTTTCGTTATAAAAATAATAATTATAGTATAATTTTGGATTTTTCAAAGTTTTAATGGTTTTTTCAAACAACTTAGTAAGTTGTATGGAGATTCCGACACGAAACCCGAAAATGACTATCGTAAAAACTTGGTTTTTATGGGTTATTTTTTTTCCTTTTTGTTTCTTTTTTTTTACTTTAAATAAACCAATACTTATTCCTTAGGAACCGACATATGAAAGTACCTCATTTTCGGAGGGTTACAGCTAGTTTACCTTTTGAATCAACAAATATTTTTTTCCATTTTTCTGGATGGCAACATTTGGAGCAAGAGTAACTACAGCAAATCGGTCAAAGGGTACGGAATATTAAAGTAAAACTTACAGGCAGACAATGATTGTATATACCTATAGTACCACTCGAATTTTCAGGGTAGAAAGTCTAGGCAAAATAAAAATAAAACCTCGATACCTTTAGACAGAGCCAGGACCGCACGGACACAAAATCTAGAATTCCAATATTATTACCACCATGAATAAATCACAATATTAGCTTAGTAAGAGCATTAATAATACATTTTGAGTTAAGTAATAATACAATGGAATGAGCGGACCGCACAATTAAGCTATGTGAAACAATGCTCCTTTCTCGGTTAAAAATTTTTAGGTAATTACGTGCATTGGGGGAAATTTAAAGGCTTGCTTGGAAACAATCAATGTATTAACAAATGCATACAGTTTGGTTGCACAAAAATTGTTCGGTAGAATTGAAATATTAGGCACTACTTAGCATTTCAGATTTTGTTAACTTTTCTTTACTTACAGCTCCTACGGTTTAAAAAAATATGCGTTAACATAGTATTATTTTTTCATGAGAAACACCAGGTAAAATAAATCTTATAATATGAAAACTTATAATGGAGGTGACATCACTCGCTCATCTAGTTATTGGACTCAATAGAAGTGCACTAAAGTAAACTTTTATCGCCGCGCACGTAGATCGCTCGTTTGCCCGACTATGTGAATGCGAGTATAACGTTTCATCGCCAACTATGTTACTTACTGTCCAATACAGATAAAATATATTTCATTAAATGTTACGGCGTTTACCTTGTGGAAATCCATTATGAATAAATAATGAAATAAAACAATCAACTTTGTTTTTTTCCACTTATATTTAAGCCACTTGTTTCACTACATGTTTCGGAAACGTCCGTTTCCTTCATCAGGTGAATTAAGACTTAATTCACCTGATGAAGGAAACGGACGTTTCCGAAACATGTAGTGAAACAAGTGGCTTAAATATAAGTGGAAAAAAACAAAGTTGATTGTTTTATTTCATTATTTATTCAAAATATATTTCATTAATCTCGTTTGAGAAAAAAAATAAAAAAAATTTTCAATCAAGATATAAGTATTATAGATGTCTCAAAAAGACGAAGCTACTTTTTTATAATTTTTTTTTTAAATGGGCAGTAGGTATGGAAGTATTTTTGGGTTTGCGATCTGTCGTAAGGCCAGCTTATATGATCACTTTACATAATGTTACATTCGCCAATTCCACCCATGATGGACTACCACATCTATCAATTTTTTTGGAAGTTGTGTATATTTTTAAGATTAACACCTCGTTTCATACGTGTATTGTATCTTTACTACCGCCACCTATGGCTGAAAATTTTTATCATTCCCATAAACACTACAGATGTACTATCTTATGGGAATAATAAAAAATTTATAAATAAAAATTAAAATATCCATATTTGAAAAATTTTTGACACTGAGATATCCATTTGCAATGCGATATCATTATTTTTGATTGGTGTTTTTAAAGCAACATTATTTTTTTATGATATGTATATTCTTCCGAATTATTAACAACTAGCTGGTCGTACCCGGCGTTGCACGGGTTAAGGATTAAGTAAAAAATAAGTTTGTGAGGGAAAACAAAGGGTCCGCTGTTCTCTAAAAAACAATGTTTCCATCTAATGTTAACATAAATTATTGTAACATAACTGTAATAACAAACTTTGTTTTTTTCCACTTATATTTAAGCACTTGTTTCACTACATGTTTCGGAAACGTCCGTTTCCTTCATCAGGTGAATTAAGACTGAGGTATGTAGGAATGGTTGTCTGGTGTGTGGGTTGTGGATTCGGTAGAAGTGGAGGGGGTATCTAAGTGGTGGGAGATCGCGAACATTGTAAGAAGAGGTGATGTGAAGGGTTGTATTTGATTATTGATTATGTTATTTGTTGTGTTTATGTTTTTATGAATTTCAAGTGTTTCTAAATTATTTTGTTTAAGGCCGTATTTCTGTTTATGTAGGATGTGTATTTTTGTATTGCTGAAAGTGTGGTTATTTTCTATAATATGATTGGCGTATTCTGAAAAATTGTGATTTGTGAGGCACCTTTTATGCTTTTTAAATCTTTTTTCAATTGATCTGCCTGTCCTACCTATATATAACATTTCACAATCTCCACATTCTAGTTTATAAATACCACTACAGTGTGATTTGTTAGGATTTTTAGATTTACTATTTTTCAATTGTTTTTCGATTGTATTGTCAGTGTAGAAAGCTGGTTTTATATTATTTGGTAATTTTCTGGTAATATCGTATGATAATGTATCTATATAAAGTATTTTTCGCCAATTATTGTGTGTGTCTTTGGTAAAAGAGTTGTTCCAAACAAACATAATAAAAAATATATATATACAATAATGTAGGATTCTGAATATAAAAGAATTTTTCAAATCGGTCTAGTAGTTTCGGAGCATATTTAATTCAAACACACAATCAAATCTTTCCTCTTTATAATATTAGTATAGAATACACTAAAATACGCCTGAAAATTATTTCAATTCTTTACAAATTGAATTATATTATGCCTTTATTCATTAATCCAACATAAAGTGAGGTTACATCGATGCAATGTCCGCTATATATATATGAATTATAAAAGTATTAAACTTATTCAAAATGTACAAAAGATACAAGTATCAATACTGAATTCTGAATAAACCTATTCTTAAAGTAACTTTCATGGTGAATTTATTTTTAATCCAATATAAAATATCTAGCCCATACTATCAATTTAAATATTTTTTTTCAATTTTGGAAAACGTTTTATATAAAACTAATTAATAATTAAAAGTACTAAAGATATTGGTATAAGTCAAATTCCAAAAATTCAATTTGTTTTGCAAACCGACAAAATATCCTCGATAATGAGAGCGCACAAAGTGTAAGATTCTCACTTTTTATTTTTAAAACGCAGGGGGGAAATTTATATAGTTAACAGATAAGCGTTTTATACAATGAATTAAAATTTATTGTTTACCATAACTATCTGTATTTTAGTTAAATACAAAATACAAAACGTGGACTACATAGAGCACAACGATGACATATCCAACTCAACTCTGTTCGATATTAATTTACCATTAAATCATTCAAATTCCATATATCAAAAAGACAAATTAACAGATAGTTAAAAATTACCTGTCACATATGTAAATAAAATATATATCTCAGAGTAAAAACGGATATTTTTTTTAATATTTATTGTACCTATATAACATATTTTATCAAATTCATTAATATGTTACCAAAACAGTACCGAAATTTTAAATTCGCCCGTAAGTATATTAGTTTTAAGGAAACAAACTGCATGTCCAGAGAAGTTTCCTGGAAGCTGGTAAACAACGAAAATGAGTATGAAAAATTAAACTATTTAAATTGAAAATTTAATAATAAAATCTTAATATAATAATTTAGTCTGTCTGGTAAGTCAATAAATTCCTGGAATTCATAACCAAAAAAGGAAATAACACGGCTAGAGAAAACTCGAACCTTGAACGCAGTGATGTCAACGTAAACTAATGACATAGCGACCACTGCTTCTCCATGGCCCGTCAAAAATACAATATATTCTCGTATACTATACACTATAAGGCCTTAGCTATGACGCGACCCATTAATGTATGCCACCTACGTTTGATAGGCTTTTTATTTTATTATGTATAAATAAATAAATAAACATAATTTATGTTCAGTGATTTTTCACGGGTTACAAAAACGTTAATTAAAATGAATAATATAGAAAATAACATAAAGAAACACAATAAAAATAAATCATGATTATGGTTAAGACTTTTTCTTCTTCTACTTCTGCTAGTATAAGAACAATGTCTTGTTGTTTCTCGGCTCCTGCTTCTGGAATTTGGATGACCAGCTGTCCCGCCATCATTTTCATGATCTTTCTGGAGGTCTTCTGCCTTCAAGATAAATATCTACTGCCTGAATAGTCAAGACAGTGCACAAAAAGAAAAAGGCTTACCTGTATACATAAACGTACCTACATGTAAAAAAAAAATTAAGGCTTTCCGGAAATATGTCTACAAATTTACTGTACTCATTGTTTGTTTTATGGCAGTGGTGAGTGAGCACCATATTTTTAGGATCACGGGTTTTGATTCACGAGGGAGTCAAAAACTTAAAACATGTATTGCGGTTTGTGAGTTCACAGCTGGCCAGCATAAAAAAGGAACAGACTAATCAGAAATCCGACAATACTAGAGAATCTGGTGAGTGGTGATTATACATGTCTATCGAATCTTTTATGTCCAAATTCCGCAATTGAGAGCCCGGTGTCAACTATTTAACCTTTAATTCAAGTAAATCCTACAGTCAGAACTTTTGAGGGTTTTCTGACTGTAGGATTGACTTGAACTAAAGGTACAGTTGCCATTACCGCATATTATTACCTGATTGCGCATTTTAAATTTCAATCGAAGGATTTAACCCATTGCTCCCTGGCGGTATTAATTTGGATCGTTAAATAAAATCTCAATTATTTTATGACTGAGTCAAAATTTAATAATTTTATCCAACAAGTAAATATTTGAATATTTTTATTATAGGAGCCGCATTTTTATTATAAGTTTTTAAAAATATTAAAGTCAAGTAATTGGTCGAGATAGTTGTGTTTTATAAGTGATCATTTTCAAACTTGATGAAAACACCACGATAAAAGATAAGCGAAGTATTTTTCATTCAAACTATCATATAATTGTTTCTCATTACGTTTGAATATATTTTTGTATAGTTTTATTTCTATATACGGCCTCGTTCGCCAACATTCTCAAAAAAATGAAATGAAATGAAAGATGAGGAAAAAAAATTGTTTCAATGATTTTCAATAGTGTTTAAAGTTAAAAGTTAAAAAATATATAAGTATTTTCTGACGCTACAAATTTGTACCGGGGCACTTTCTCGATTTTTCCGAAAATTAAAAAAAAAACAGTTTTATTTTATTAAAATTTATGAGAAAAGCGATGAAATCTGTGTTCAGAGATCAAAGGGTTAAACTGAATATTTTCCCGAAATTTTTTTTGATTGAGTTCAAATATTTAAGAACACAATTACTGGATTTCGTCCCCAGAGAGGTCATGTATAACATAGAAAAAATAATGGATGTCTTAGAGAGAATTTTTTTATTGAACGTTAATTTCAATAAATTACTTTGTATCTGTTTTATATCTTTTATAAATTACTTTATATCTGTTTTATCTTATTTTTTATTTTATTTTATTTGTTTATTTTCTTGTATTTGTATGCTAACAGTATATCAGAAAATTTGAAGAATCCTGCTCAAAACATAGACGTAAAAAAAAATATTTTCCAGAATATATAAAACAGTATTTCATTCCGGTTTGTTAAAAATTTTGTTTCTTTTGTTTTTATTTGCAAACAATATATTAAAAATTATTCTCATGATTTATATTCCAGATTTGTTCGAGCGAATAATTTA
The DNA here is from genome assembly GCA_016648135.1 of Agrypnia vestita. NCBI lineage: Eukaryota > Metazoa > Arthropoda > Insecta > Trichoptera > Phryganeidae > Agrypnia > Agrypnia vestita. The sequence continues at coordinate 18,450 of JADDOH010003554.1, forward strand.
TTTTGTAAGTGGATACCTGAGTGTAACGCTCCAAAATATCGCTCACTTTTTACATTAGGTATTATTTCAGTTACTCCAATTTTCAGCTGTTTCCATTAATTTGCATTTTCATTAATCAAATAGAAAAAAGGAAAGCAAAAAAATAATACTTCGCATTTCAACTTGACAGAACTCACATTGTAGGTATTTGTTCCGGACTTTAACCTTTTCAATTTAAATTTAAATTCTCTAACGTGAAATGTTTGATTTGTATCAATATTGCTCTTTGTGAGTAAATATTGTTTATTAGCTCTAGTATAATTTTCAAACTATTTCATTGAAAATTTTACAAACAGTTTTATTTTAAATGTATTTTCACTATGAATTCATTTAAAAAAATATATCATCTTGTCTTGCTCAGTAGGTACCTATGGATAGAAATCGGTTCTCTACACCAGATAGTCAGTCAGTACGAATATGAGTTGTATGTAAATGTACATTTTGTACACAATAGCAATTATTAATATTTATCTGAGAAAATTTAATGAAATTGTCACAAAGCACAGCGTTGGAAGGAAAATGATTTACTTGAAAAATTTGTAAGTTTTATTTTATGCACGATTTCATTTTCATTTCATAAACAGTAATCTCTCGACATATACTACCTGGACGTACGTGAACTCGGAGTTACGCGATTCTTTATTTCTTTAATGTTTTTTAATGGAAATGCGTACACATGAATTCTACGATAATAATTTTTTTTTATACACATCTAAATTCTTAAAAACTATGTACTTGACTTTGCCTTCACCACATTTTCTTACGACTCGTATTATTTTAATTTAATTGTATTTCTCACATACATATATATCATGTTTTATTCTATTTATTTTATTGTTTGCTATTGTTGACAGTTAAGCGGTTTTATGTGGACACCTACCCGCGTCGCTTGCACTCTTACGAATTTAGTTGGCGTGGAGAAGAAGACCATTTTAGCGTTAAAAAATGCCAAATTGTGTGATGAAAGTGAATGGCTGATGTGAAAACTATAGCTCATAAAACGTCCGTTGGTGTATAGTGGATCTCTCTTCACTGTTCCTATATTCATGCTTATCAAATACTTAATTTTATTGTAATTTCTTTATTATACGATGATTTATTTATTTTATTGCATGCTTATGGTCTACTTTTTCATATACACAGTATACGTTATGTTACAGTGATTCAATTTTTTTCTGCATGCATACTATCATTTTACTTTGATATCGCTGTAATCTATTTTGTATCATATTTCTTGCGTATTATCAGTGTATCTGCTCTTCCTTGAAGTATTTCGTTATTTACTTTTGTTTTCTTTATTTTGTTACTTTACTTTTATTATTAATATTTTTAATTTTAAAGCATTAACTTTGTTAGATATTATAACAAAATGTTGGTTAAATTGTTATGTGCATGTTAATAAGATTAACACGCATGTGATAAATTTTTTGAAAATTTAGCAACAATATGTTTATAGTGTTATGAACGTAGTAGTGTAGGATTGGTCCTGACGAAGAACAAGGGTACGTCTCAAAACCGGTAGACCTTAAATCTGTTAGTGATTTGTACTTATTTAGATTTGCTTTTATTTTATTGCAATAATCTTCTTTTGCTCTTCTTCACTTTACTTTTGTTTATTTTTTTTTATATTTTATAATTTATAATAAATATCTGTATCCTCTGTTATGCAGCGATGCGATGGACAGTGAATGGTATTGTTTTTGCGGTCCTACCGCTCTGCACTGGTTTGTACGACCAATGAGGAGCAGCACGGTCTTGCATAGTAGTAAAATAAAAAATGTTAACTAGGCGATGAATGAGAAAAATTGATATGGTAGATTTTGCTCATGAAACAGTCCTAGGTAAGAAGCGGGTCCCATTCACTGTTTATTTTATTTATTTTACTTTATTTTTTAATAAACAGACACTGTTCTTTAATTCACACTAATTTCACACCAATCGCTCATCTGTGGAACACTTTTATGCGATGTTTTGACATTCCTTAACAGTCTTTTTTGATGACTAGTTAAACAAAATAAAATCACGAGGTGTTATACTGATAACAAGAAAACGTTTAGAATGCTCCACAAGTCTCTCGTAATCTCTGAAAAGTTCCACGAGAGTCTCGAAGGATCCAGAAGGTGGTGTTACCTATAAATACAAGAGAGTCATACGACGCAGAGTCAGTCATTCGTAACGGTTAACCCACACGATATTAGTGACACCAGTGGTCATAAATAACTAAAAGAATTACCTGTCAGCGTGTAAGAAGTGCGAATATTGAACGGTGGTTACTAGAAAGTAATGAAAGCAATAAGAATTATGATACAGTATAATAATAAGTGTGTAATTCTGTAAATATTTAGTGACTGTAAATTTAAAGACGGTACTCCGATTTAATTAATTTCCAGTTATTTTTACGTAATGTATTATACTTTCAATTATTTTAGTACTTTTATTTGCCTCCCACAGCCCCATCCTGTGAGAGTATCATATTAGCCGACACAACTTGTAGAGCAGAAAATTGTCTTATGATTGATAACTTTAAAATATGAAAAAAAAGAACGGACACTAATTATTTTCATAACACCCGATATTGTGTCTTTTAAATTTTCGATAAAAATAATAAAATTGATTTACTGTAATCTGTATTTTTTCGTGATTTTTAGATACCCTGTTATAATTATTATGCAAGGTGTGGTCGTAAAATACGCCGCACTTTGCCAACACTGGAGCGCTTCCCTCAATCTTAGAGACGGTCGTTAATTCCGGCCGTAATTTTAACGATTGTTCTCTGATAGGTAAACACGTTTATTTTATGTCAACCAATATGACTTTGGCGTTCCGCTTCTGAAATTTTTCATGGGTTACATAATACAGGAACTTTAGTTCTTTAGCGTAAGCGATGAGGGAACCACCCATCAACCGACCAGCTTCCACAATTGTTTAACAATTTTGATATTTCAGGAAAATACTGTATTTTTTGGATACATGATTGTAATGAAAAGGGTCATGTGTAAAAATGACCCGCCTCTGACATTCGGGCTGCTGTTGGTATTCGATATTTGCATATATTGTAACGAGACAGTTACGCACTGTCAGAGCCTCTCGCGGACAACACGATCGAATATTTCATAACATTCTAGGACGCCTTACAATATTCTGGAATGTATCTATCTACAATGTTCTGGAAACATCTGGAACAGTCTGGTAGCAACGAGAACATTAACGCAAACACTAGAAATTTATAGATTAATCTCAGAGGTTCAAAAAACCAACGTGTTTCTTATAAAAGCGGAGCCTGTTCCGCGGTGATCATTTTTATTTTGACGTGTATCGGTGTGACAGTAATCAGCGATAAAAAAAATTAACGAAAAATGTGTTACCAACACGTGTGTGATACCAACGATAACAAATTAAGCGAATTGAATAACCGGCATTGAAAATAAGTATAACCGCTTGTGAATGTGAATTTTCTGCGAACCAATGTGGTAATACTCTAGGCATCGGTTATAAATTGTTTCACAGACAAGTAATTGATTGCGAAATAGTATGATTTAAAGAACAGTGCTTCAATTAATTAATAAAATAAATTAATTCGATATTAGTGACTTTGTGAATTTATTTAATTAATTAATAAATTGTTAATTAATGTCCAGTATTTTTTAAATTTATTTATTTACGCTGCAACATCCCTAAAGGCCCAATTACAGAAGCGGAATACATCACAATACATCCAGGCTTGAATAAATCACATAGCATTATTTTCATTTGCCTTACATAGCTGCGTCTCAACGTGACAATAATACGTAACTTTATGTAGGTATCTGAGTCACTATTGACCCGATAGAAAATATCCGATATTGCAGTATTTTAGCAGTACTACCGATAGGTCGTAAGCCCTATGAACACACAAAAAAGTTTAAAAAATAACTTATGAGACATCTATAATATATGATTTTTTTTGTCAAATACCAACCTCTAAATGCATATTGAAACTCTATTTTTTCACCCAAAATCCCAGGGCAAATAAAGTTTTCGCATTTTTTTTTGTTTTCTTTCGTTTAAAGCCGATAAAGAGGGATTAGCATTATTCAAGATGATATTTTTTGGATTGGGATTATCATATCAATTTCCCGCGCCACGTAGCAGGCTGCGCATATCAATCACTTCGTTCCAGTCCAGGATTGAGTCGGTTCAATATGCCGAGTCTACCACTGAATTGAGCTTCAAGAAATTAAAAATCATACGGAATTTTTATATATTATTATATCCTCACTGTACGAAGTACGATAAATAAAAAGTATGTTGTGATAAGTAAGATTTTTTACATTAGTAGAATATAATACTGTCACGGGTTGTGGCTTCGGGAGACAAATGAAAACACTGAAAATTATTTAGAAATTTATTAATTAGTTATTAATTATTTTATTTTATTATTACAATAGAATATTCTTGGATTTACATTATTTCTTAGTCTACCAATCGTGATTATGAACACTTTATTATTAACTATGAACATTTTATCATCGATGGTATCACTTTATTTATCACTTGCCTTTTATTTATCATTCTATTTGAATATCACAAGTTAGAAGATGCAAATAATTAAGTACTTCTACTAGGTACTTCTAACCCAGGTACTGCAGCTGACATCGCACCGATTGAAATGTCAAAATAAACTCTCTGTGCAGCTGTCAATTCTGCTTATATACGCAGCACGCTGGTTTTATAAACTTTCTGGAATATTCTAGTATTTACTATAATTCTACCGTCGTTTCCAGACGTTTGTAGATGTTTTTAGAATATTATAGATAATTCCAGAGCGTGTCCTGTAAGGTAATAGAGATTACTAGAGAGTTCGATCTTATTGTTATTATCGACATATTACGATCGATTATGTGCGTAATCTCGTTACACAACAAATGAGGTTTGTTAAAATAAAACCACTGCTACGCAATTGATGAAATTTTTAAAAAATACCATATATATACACGGAAATGAATTTACATGCAATTAGTAAAAGGCTTTTTAGACATAAAACCATGTTTTCAAAAAAGCATCAAATGCAAAATTAACATTAATTTCCTTCTAATCATTTTCAACCACCCTCTTTTTTTTCAATCGGATAGTGTTGGTTTGGTTCTATATCCCTCATATCTAAATTTAAATATAAATAATACATAAAAAATTGCATTGTTTAGCAAAACACACTTCTAATTTAAATTATTTCATTTTCGTTAGAAAAAACCACAATAAAATCAAGATCCCAAATTCAATAATAGGTTTCTCTTCAATGTTGTCAAACTTTCATGATACATGCCTACAAATACACTTTATTTGTTGCCAATTCTTTGTTGTCATGGTAAAATTATTAGAATGCTGACTTATTCCAAAGAGCTCTGGGTTTCTCATATGGGGTTCAATATACAAATTTATCCCAGATAAAGAAAGAGACTCAATATTTCTTCTAAGTATCTAGTGTTGTACCTGCTGCAAGATGGGATATTTTCTGTCGGGTGTTAATTAAGTTTTTTATCTATACTACTCGAAATTATAATATAATTAGAATATTATTATGATACCAGTTTATCACCGACAAAACCACCCCCATTGTACCCGCCGAGATTTAAGAGCGCCTCTAGTGATACCTATTGTAATATTCGTTGCCATAAATTTTAGGCGCGAGACTAAAGCCATCGTAAAATTTTATACTCATTTACAGATAACACCATTCTTTTACCTAATATAACTCTATTTAATGGCAAATGGCGTCGGTTTCGTATTGTTTTTCGGTGAACCCTGTTGTAATTTGAAAAAATATCTGATCTCGAAAACTCGTTATTTGAGTAATACCGCCGAGGGGAAAAAATGATGTCTTTATAACGAAATTTATGATACAGTCATACTATGTTCATATTTTTCCCATTATTTTTACATTGTTTACTCATATAAGTCGCTTTCGAGTTTTCAAAAACACAAAAGGTGACCATTAAATATTTCCTTATACCTGTTTTGAAACCAACTGTTTGCGGTAATTTCACAAAAATTAATGAATGCTATTATGTAAAATAATAATATTTAATCTATTGTGACGTTTTAAAATAAGAATTATTTCAAAAAAAGTAAATTATGCAGAAATAAAAATACGCAAAGAGCACTCATTTTGACTGAAATTAAGAAAATACAACTTTCTCCTATTTGAACACATTTTTTTTAAAACCAAAATGCCAAAATATGCTATAAGAAGTGATGATACCTACATAATTTTAAAACTAGAAATTGGAATAGAATGAGATAACCACATAAGAAAAAATTATATACATAAAATTGTTTAATTTATGTACAGAGAATTAAAAATGATCAGGTGATGCCGGAAAATATAAAGAATGAAAGTAAATAAATTTAAAAATGAATATTACAATTATTGTAAGAGTTTTATTGTTTTACAGAATGAAGATTGTAAGTATTAATATGTAACTACTTAATAAATATAGAATGTAGTAAATGTTTTATATTAGTTGATATACAAATTGTAAAAGAAGATAATATTTAAAAAACGTATATAATAATTACGTAAAAATCACTTTCACCGTCGTAAATATTGAGATTCGACAAATAGTGCTTTCGAAATAGATTTGTTCACAAATTTATTGTTCGAAGGTAAGTTTATAAAACTCTATAATCACGCATATGAATGTAAATATACATGTTTTTTAAGTTCGATATTTTAATTTTTATGAGATATGATTCGCCTTTTGAGGGCATTATAAATCTATATATTTTACATTTAACAACTTTTATTTATGCGAAAAGTATTGAAAAGAGATGCTTAGTATATAATTTTAAGTTAATTAATGTTTTTGTATTTCTGCATGATTCTGATATTACCTTTCATTAGTGTTTTAACATAATTGTTTCATAGAAGTTATGCTTTACATACAAAATGAGCGTATTAGCCGTTTCGACGTTACTTGTTTTCTCTGTAAATACTGTTAACATTTTTTTTAAGTTTGGTGTGACGGAGAAGAGAATTTTCCATTTATTGGTGCAAAAAATCAAAAACCCATTTCTAGTATGCAAAAGACAAAAATGCATTAGGTCGGAGTTTATGCAGGAACCGTATTAATATTAAGGCAATCATTAAAATGTCATTTTGATGTAATCTAGCAAAATGTTTATATTTATAATCTATTCGTTTCATTTGCTTAATTGGTTCACCAATTTATCCCCATGATTGACCGCCACATCTATCAAATTTTGGAAATTGTATACATTTCTTTTTCCATGTTTCACGTTTTAATTTTTCTTACACTAATGTAATGTTCTTGAAAAAATTAAAAATATTCAAATATTATTAAATTATTATTTTCCCATATCGGCCTAGTTAAACGGCCATCTTCATCAAATTTTCAATCTTCCACAATAAGTGTACGTTTGGTCGCAGTAAGAGCAGCTAAAAAGAGAAACCTTTCATCACACAAGAGAGCTTACAGATAAAAAGCTTCAAACAGAAATCACAAAAGCTCCCGGAAGCTGCAACAAACACAATGCTGACCGGATAAGTGTTGTGTTATCTCGTGAATGGAGGCTCCTGCCCACACCACCCGACAGGCCGCGCTCTGCCGGCGACCCTCTGAAACATCTTTATTCTTTTTAATACTCCCCCGGCTGGGCTGCTACATATCCTAATGGTGTGGGGTTTTTCTACGACAACATGTAAAAATATTTATTTATTCTTTCTTTCTTTTAACTCGTAGCGTCTGCTTGACTACTTGTCGTCTTATCTGCTTATCTGACGAAAAAAGTTTGGATTGATTTTTAACCCTTTTCCAATGATCCAATCGAGCTGAAACTTTGCAAGCAGACTCGTGGCGATGATCAAGAAGATCTATCAAATTTTCGTTAAAAAAAATTAATAAATTTTTGGATTTTTCAAATTTTGAATGGTTTTTTCATACAAATTATTAAGTTGTATGAAAATATTTCAACGCGTCTGTTAGATGCGTTGAAACCTGATTATAGTATAATTTTGGATTTTTGAAAAATTTTTATTACTCCCTTTCGTAGCGTCGCCCGGCCGAAGCCCAACGCGTAGGTTAAGCGCCAAACCAGTTTCCACTAGTAAATAAGAAAGGGAGTATAATAAAAACTTGGTTTTTATGGGTTACTTTTTTTAATTATTATTTTTAAAATTTAAAGCATTCACTTTGTGATCAGGCATTCTAGAAAATGTTATATTAGTATATTTATAGTCCCTTCAAATATATGAAGGATTTTCAGATTTGGAACATTTATATAATTTTTAAAATTTTGATAATGTGTGGATGTTCTTACTATGGAATCAGTGAACATTTCATAGAAGAAATATTCTAACACAAACTGTAATTGAAGTTCTGTGATTGAACTTAATAATAATTTAGCCCAACTCTCTTAATGAATATATTTTTCATACATTTCATACATGCAACAGGCCAATCAGTCATTAGAGAATCACTCTGAGTGCCAACAACGTATGGAGAGCCTGTCAGAGGCGTGAGTGGCATTTCGATGGGAGCTGAGGAGATTTTCCGTAGTACGCTCCAGAGCGCCAAATAAGTCGTTACACGATAGTAATTAAGAGAGTTAACGCCTCAGTGTTATGGATTAGAATATATTTAAAATTTAAAAATTTATTTAATTTCTATAACCCGTCAATAATGAAGGACTTTTCGTTTTTGAATTTTTTCATTACATAAAGTAATTTTTTATTATTAATTACACATTAATTAGTCAAAAACAAAAAAAAATGTTTTGAAAAATCAATCTACATATTTTATTTATACTATATGAAATCAAACTAATTTTGTAATCATGTATCAGCTATTGGATTCTAGCTACAGTTACATATGTACATTCGAAATTAATATTGTTTGTATGTAACCACTTTCTGAGATTTTTAATCTACCGATTTAGAGACGCTTCAAAGCGTTTTTCACATACTAGCACCCTTCCAAAATATTCTTCACATGCGTTTTAATCTAACCGAAGTATATGTTATCCTTCGGTTAGATTAACAAGCATGTGAAGAATATTTTGGGAAGATTTTAGTGTACGAATAATACTATGGTTGTGGTGTGCAGTGGTATTTACATACTAATGTTGTGGTTGTCCTGCCGATGGGTACATCTTGGAACAAGTAAAAGTACATAAGTAGTAAAAGTATACAAGTAAGGAAAAGTCTCATTACATACTAACATAAGTTAAATTTTGTTTTTCGAAATTAGTGTTATTGGGAAAACGTTCTTAGGGCTTTTACGTGGCAGAAATATTAGTTTATAAAAAATATTATAAATAAATCCTTTTTACAAATAGTTACCTTTTTAATTTGTTTTCACATTATATGATATTAATTAGTAACCCAACTTGTACATATTTAATTTTTGTTTTTGTTAAAATCTATGTATAATTGATATTTAAATTTTTAACATATGTTGTTTCTCGACGAAGCGACAGCCCCGAAACGTGCTGATAATTCAATAAATAGTGGTTTAATACAAGTGTTATCTTTTTATTAATAAAAATTATGTAACTTACTTCGATCACACGATCTATACAGTGTGGATTGCATAAAATTAAACGATTGCAAATAGCTAACAATGTTAATAATTATAATGAAAGATGTTACCTGGTAGAGCAATAACTCGTGGTGCTCATAGTCATGATGCGCGCGCCGCTATGTAGCGCTCTGATTCTAGCGCCTAATGTCTCAGTGTTAGTTTGGAGTTGATCCGACAGGTGGCACACCGCGTCTAGCTCACCATGAGCCTAACAAACCAGCCCAAGTAGGAAAAAGAAATTCTTAGGTTTCACTGTACAGAAACCTCTTTGAGTAGAGTGAAGGACCCCCTCGGATTCTGCATCTAATCCGCCTGACTTCTTGGTGTCACTACAAGTGCCCGACCTTAAGTAAGGTCCTTGCGCCGCCTTAATTAAGTGACTTGTTACACCAATAGGGCTGGCGTGCAAGTGTCAAGTGCCAGTTGTAGTCACCGAGCTAACCAGTTTGTCCCGGCCGTGTGTACATAATTTTTTTTTTTTATTAAGTATTTAATAAAATAACGAAAATATCTCAATTTATTTTGAATGTGACGTATTCGTTTTTTGACATTATTTTTTTTTAATTAATGACAAATTAAAAATAAAAGATACAACTCTTTATTTTTGTTTCTGTGGTTCCCTGATCGTTAATATGAAGTCATTTACGTGTATGTAATACATTTATGTACACCGTAATGTATAAATGCATCTACTATTTATACGTATTGGCAATACCTTTGCTTTGTGATTTGTTCTCCGAAAAAATCTCCGGTAGTACTATCATATCTACTTTTATTTAAATGATTTATATATCATTTTAGTATAGAAATAACTTGTAAATAAATATTTTTTTAAAAATTAATCCGTTAAAAAAATTAAGCATTTATCATTATTTAACGCGATTTCCCCACACTTTCTAAAAATGAGCATGGCAGTTTTGTACTCTTATACATAAAATCTTTGATTTCCACAAATTAATAATAATAATATAAATATTTTTTTATTTACACAAAACTTATTCAAATACACACGTTGAGTTATTTTTTCACTAATTAAGTTTCGAGAGTAACAGTCCTTATCATTATCAGGTGTTAAGTAAACTTGATAACATGAGGAACTGCTTCTCTTGAACCTTCATCGGTGAGAACATAACTCAAGGTGTGTCAATAACCTCACAAAGATCGAAATCCTAAAACCTATACACAGACTAGCAACTGATAAAATAAAAGACAAAGATATTTAAATTCAAAAATTCACACTTTACTAGAACATCACAAAACTATCACATTAATAGTGCTTAAACAAAAACAAAACAATCACTACGCATCTGAAAACTTGCCACAACAGACAACCTAATTAAATCATATAAAAATACATAAGAAATTCAAATAAATAATAATAGTACTAATATTCATTGAGCTCGCATATTTTTTTTAATTAACATAACACATTTTTTTAAATTTATAGTTGTTTCCCCCTTTCTATGTGTTCTGACATTTCGTTAAATATTTATTTTGCACTGTATATCACAGATTTCCGTTCAGACATAAAAAAAATGTTTATGTACCTGAAGTGTAAATTTGTTTGTTCTATTATTGTATGTTATTAAAGATAAAAATTTCTACTTAATGATTTTACATGGGAGTGCAAAAACTTATTCTGCAGCCCTATATGCAATTAAGTAGTTGGTCATAAAAACAGTTCAATTCAATACATTGTTTCCCAGTGAATCGTTTTCTACAGAAGCAACAAAACCAACCAATTTTAATAAAAATTCCATTTTTCATAGTCAACTGTTTTTATACCCAGTACCGCCTGTCTTCAGATTTCAATGAATATTACGATGCATTTCTCTTTGGAGTGTACATTAATATGACAAGAAAAAAACCTTCCAGGAAAACTGTACCGTTCATAAATATCCAGTAAATATACACAATATTTTTAAACAAATGTGTATATGTCATCAACATGCATAATTTACCAATAAAACTAGATCTCGGCTTGCTTCTTACTAGCTCTGCGAGTGTTTTGGAAGGCGAGAAAATTTTTTTATAAATTTCAAGTTGATAAACGAGGATGACTCTTGCGATATGAGTATTTTGTAGAAAAATTACTAGAATAAGGCTGTAATTATCACACAAAAAGAAACAGAGACAGCAGTTAATGAAAGTGAAAATCATCTTATATAAACTCAAAAATTAATCTAAGAAATATAAAGTTTAAAAAAAATTATTAATCATTTCATGTGAATATTTTCGGTTTAAGTCAATTAAATTGTATTTTTTTTGTTAAATAAAATCCGTATGGAAATATTAATTAGTGTTATTTTGTACTAATTAGTGTTTAATTAGACACTTCATTATAAAAAGTTATATTTTCATTCAAAAGAAAATTTTCTGGTCTACAAGATGATTGCTTTTGACGTATTTGCATTTACGTTATATTTAGATTTTTAATAAAAGACACGCATTTAAAGTGGAATGTCAAGTAGACAAAAGTGAGCTCTTTCAACACATTATTCTATTTGAATGATGCATTATTCGAGCCAAAACTGATTTTTTTTATCGAAGGGGTATTGAAAAACTTGTAGAACATCATCACAAAGTTTTAGAGAATAAAGAACATGGCTCACAATATTTTTTTGCGTCCTCTTGTCTTCATTTTAAAAATGCACACAACTTATATTAACACCAATATGTTAAAAAATGTTTTGGAGACGCAAGGGCGATTATATTATTTTATATTCGCTTTTTAAACTAAATTATTTTAAGGTTAATTTAAGTAGGTACTATAGCAATAATTTTTATTTTCTATTTGTAATTTATATTTCTCGATGGAAATTGGATTAACTAATGAAGATGGTAGACATGTCTCGTCTCTTTAATTTTCTGAAATGTTTTGCAGTCTCGACACGTCTGAACGGTTCCATTAACTCCTCCATACGATGACAACTCCCGACGCAGGTTGGAGCCGTCGGACCAAAAAGGAAAAAACCTCGTCGTCTTTTAATTGAACGGCGCGGAAAATAGGAGAAAAAGTGCTCGAAGGCGTCCGCTGCAGTAAGAGTCTTTGTGAACCGCATCGCTGAAGGCGATCCGTTCGTCGGTATGAAAAACAGAGTTTAAAGAAAATCTCACAGCACTTTGTCAGCGTTCCACCCTACAAACGAGTGTGTTATTTATACCACACGTCAAGGCAAAAAATTAAAAACCCCATAATACAGTAACAACTCGTTTATTTTTCAGTGTATTTATATTTCAAAAATGTTGTAGAAAATATATTCAAGCAAATAAATATGTCACTCTCAAGTCAAAAACATTTATCTGCTTAACGTAGGTTTTCAAAAAATATATAAATGGAGCCAGCTCCAAGCACTCGCGTTCTTGGTGCTTTTTCAGGCTTTCTCATTGTAAATTTGTTTAAATCTTTTGAAAAGATAAATTTTTAGTGGAATACAAATAGTGGAAAAAAATATTTTTATAGAACAAAATTTTATGAAATAAGTAGGTATCTATCCCTTCTTTAGGTGAGGGGTTTGGGTCAAAGCAGAAGGAGGTTGCTCCTCGTACATATTTAAAACACATTTGTGCTGCAGTTAAAGTATTTAATTTTCAAGAATGAAATCTTCAAGGAAACATTACCTTTATAGTCCAAAGGCTGGGATTTCTTTATGAAATAATATTTATAGGTTTCGGCATAGGGCATTAGTTTTGTATAATTTCGTAAAAGTTGGTACTTTAAGCTCTATATACAGTAGGAAAGTATATGAACAGTAGGAAAGTAATAAGGTTTTTTAAGAATGTTCTTAGGTTTTCACGGCCACTCAGAATCTTCTGGTTTGGGTCTCTTGGGGTATTATGACGTGTTATTACGACCTTTCTGGTCGAAGTTTCGGATTCTATTGCAGGGTCCATCATCAAGACATCAGCCCTGACGATGGACTCTGCAATGGGATCCGAAACGTCGACCAGAAAGGTCGTAATAACACGGCATAATACCCCAGAAGACACAAACCAAAAGGTTTTTTAAGGGTGGTTTAAATGGTTGAAATTTTTCACAATATTAATTTATTTCACATCACTATTCGTCGAAATAATTCCACATTATACGCCTGCCTTGCTGTGAGCTGTTGCTGATTACACCACATTCAGTGAATACGCTCGGCACACAGAGGGTCGCCTGCAGACGTCACCTATTCAATCAGAATAGTTCCCGAGATATCGCAGGCAAACGCCTTCCTATGTTATGTTGTGCTTGAGCACGTGTTTCTCTTCTCGTGAGTAATCGTCTTCATGTAGTTATCAGAGAGGAAATAAATACAGACATGTTATGCGTTTTTCGTTATGTGTTAATTTTTAATATCGAAATTGTTAATGGGTCTTACAAATGTGCTGTATGAAAGCAATATAAGCAGGTAGCAATTTATCCAAAAAAATAATTAATAAAGTATTGTATTTTAATGTACTGAATTTTAGATTTTATATATGTATCCCTCTCAAAATCAATTTTAAATTTATAGGCTTGTTTTTTTCCTATAAAATCTCGAATTCAGTACATTATAAATAAGTAATCCTCGATGACTGCATTATTATTTTTTTGGATCCACAACAAATCCTAACAATTACAATATATATGTGTCTGTCCATAGCTTCCTGTAAAAAATATTTTTTCGTTTTTTTTACTTTTTTCTTTTTTTTATAAACAAATAAATACTAATTCTTTAGGAACCGACATGTAAAAACATCGTGATTTTTGACCAGTTACAGCTAGTATTTACATAAATTTCATCACCATCTTCATCATTAAGCATTTAAACAGAAAATATATTTAATCCCAATTATAATAATTTAAGGCCAAAATTAAGATGGGGCGACAACGTCCTCAAAGATATCTCTGCCTTAGAGCTTCAAAACTGGAGAGGGCTGGCACTAGACCGAGATGAGTGGAGGAAAATTATTGAGGAGGCCATGATCCACCAAGGGTTGTAGTGCCAAGAATGATGATGATGATGATGATATAATAATTTCGTTGTCTGTTTATCTATCTGTCTGTTCCCGTAACTTCGTGTAGCATCGGTAATTTTGTTCAAATTCATGACTAAAAAACGAAATTAAGCATCGGGAAATGGGGCTTGAACCCCAAGCCAGCTAACCTGAACGCAGAAACCCACAGAGGCTGCCATCACCGTTCATGCGGGACCCCTCAAAAATACTACTATAGGCAAAGACTGAACATTTGCAAAGGCGAAGCATTTGTACATAACAAAATACATATTATTATAGAGTGCACAATATATTATAGAGTGCACAATATATTTTATTTTCTAAATACACTGACTTTATAAACATTTTCTCCGCAATTAATGACATATTCTGTATGGTGTAATGGCTAGGATAACTCGCTCTCACCCAGGGGGGTCGAGTTCGATTCCCGGTACCGGAATATTTTTATCCCATTTTATTTTGATTTTTATTTTTTTAATAATAATTATTATTTATTTATGTTGTCACATTATTTTTACGCACGCACAATTGACACAATCGCCAGGGTTTAAAATAGTACCATTAACCGCCGGCAGTATAAATATAAAAAAATGTTCAAATATTTTGATAAAAGCCGTTATTGTTGTTTCATGGGTGTCCGCTATAAATAAGTAAATACTGTAATAGGACCTTCATTCTTGACGGGTTACAGCTGGTTCTCATAATAACAATTATTACATTAATAGCGGCAAAATGTGGGTATAATTTTTTATGAATAAAAGATGCAAATCAAATAAGCATAAGCGAAAAGAAATAATTTTGTAATGGGACGTGGCTGTGGGAGACAAACGAAACAATAAAACAATTTAAAGTTTTTCCTAACTTAAGTCACTGGACACGAATTAAAATAGACCACTTTATTTATTTCACACTATTTCGCAGTTAATCACCCGTCTACAGAACACATTATTATCGCTTGCTTGAATATTCCCACACATGTTTGCCGAGAATTAGTGAACGTTGCATAGTGTGATCACAAGCCAACTCATACAGGTAATGAGCCCTGGGCCATCATATAAAAAGACTTCCGTATACATTTCTCATATAAATATCTTCGTCTCTGAGAGATTTTTAAAATATCATTAGTGTTCAAACATAATTGTTACCAAGAACAATGCTGTGTCTATCTCATTTCGGTATATCAATAGCTATATAGAATTAATATCCTCTTCCATATGAGTACCTTTCATTAGTGTTTGAACATAATTGTTTCTTAGAAACGTAGAATAGAAGAATAGAAGAATTCCAAAAACCTTCATCAATTCTTAAAATTCCAAAGCAACTCTTTTCATTAGTTTTCATACAAATACAAGTTGTGAATATAAAATATTTAAATTGATAACGCCCTCAGTAGGCGAAACGCGGCACACAAAAATTAAAATGTATAACTAAAAAACAATTTTTTTTTGTTTCTATATGTGTCGAATATCTTACTTATCAGTAATAACTTATGGTTTATTTAATGTAAAAGTAAATTATTACTGAACACTGCGGGTTATAAATTAAATTTCACATCTGTGACTAAATTTTCTAAGAATAACTGTTTTTATAAAATATTTTTCGCAAAGGTTTACACTAAATCAATTCAGGTTAGCAGATTGTTCAAAGTTGACCCTTGAACCGTAACCATTTCGATAATCCTACTTCTTAAAAGCCCTCTTCTTAAATTTATTGTGCAATTTAGAATCAATTTTTCAGGATTTATCTGATTTTGGTGATAGTTTTTTGAGCAAGCCAATAAATAGTAGCGAATAAATCTTTTTTATACTTTCACTTTGGAATATCAAAATATACAGTTAATCAAATAGTTTATATTGTAAGAAAGTTATAGGATAGTAACCAGTAGTTAGGAATCTAAAAAAAAGTAACCCATAAAAACTAAGTTTTTATTATACTCCCATTCTTTGTAAAATATAACAACAATTAAAGACGAATTAAAACATATAACATAACACTAAACTTACAGTAATTTAATATATTTCTAAAATGTCAGATGCTTTGAGCTTTGATAAGACACTTCATGCTTTGAAGATTAAATTCTAAAAACATTTGTCAGTCAATTTAGATTTTCGACATTCGAAGTGAAGTACTTATTATGTATACCGATGGAGTAATTAAAATTTAGAAAATATTCCGCGATGTTATCGGGCCGTCGTTGCTAATCAAACTTTTCTAATGATTCTAATTTGAAAAAAACAATAAAATTTCTAAAAATCCGAAATTATACTATAATTATTAATTTTTTTTAACGAAAATTTGAAAGATCTTGATTGTCGCCACGAGTCTACTTGCCAAGTTTCAGCTCGATTGGATCACGGGAAAAGGATCAAAAATCGATTCAAAGTTTTTTTGACGGCAAGCCGGCAAGCAAGCAAGCAAGCAGACGCCATGAGTTAATATAAAGGGAGTAATTATATTTAACTGTAACTTAAAATTTTCCTGAAAGTCATAGTTGCAAAAGAATTCGTATAATTTAGATATCCAGATGCTTCTCCCTTGTTTTTTGTGTAGATGTTAACTATAACTCAATTGCACAGAGCATCTTAAAGTTAAGCAAAGCTGCATTTCGAAATGGCCTGGAAACTGGTATTATTTAATGCTTTTGATATAATTATATCGATTGAAAATGTTTCTATCCAAAAAAATTAAAAAGTGAAAGAGTTCACGCGTACATCTCATTTTTTCATTTATAAATATACCGTGCTAAGATAGATATTGATAGACATATTGCACGTGTTAGCTACTCGCTTGTATATACTCTAAGCTTGCCCCTCATTTTAACAGTCAGGATTGCCCCGTAACGAACGGTCGGCCCCTTGACGCATATTTTAAATACATTATTTTCTCTATAATTATTCGTCATAGAAAAAAATTAAGAGACAATATGAGCATTTTTGTATTTATAATTGTATTTATAATTTGTATGTATAATAAGACAATATGATTATTTTTTTTAGTACTTCATAAAGTCAAATCCATATTTTTGGACATGTATGATTTAAGGAATTTCCGAAAAAGTTCTGTATTTTGGACAGGGGCAAGCGAGTGGTTATCCTAACACAAAAGTGGGCATCCGGAGAAGACTGAAGAAAACCGTAGAAAATAAAAACTTTTTTTCATGGCCAGATAAACCAGACTGAATTATGGGCCTGTTAGAGAAGATGAAATATTTATGTGAATGAAGTAAGAAGGGTCTCAGGAAAGAAGATTGTAGCTCTTCAACTTCTCTGCTTATCTGTTCAAGTAATAGCACGATGTTAAGATAGTTAATAAAAACAAATTGCTTAGTAATAAATTTTTTTGTCCATTATCGCCAACGATTAACAATCTTTTGAAAATCTTGAATTATGAATGTTTCGTAATTATTGATTTTTAATAGTGACGCAACTAATTTAACTACCATTAATATCAATTTATTTGATGGTTTGACTTGAAATAAAGGTAAAGAAACTTAATATAAAATCAACGCACGATTTTTTTCTGAGGGACGATCGTTTCGGCTGATTAAGCCATTTTCAACTGATCAACATATATCTTATTTGCGACTTGTGCATTTGGGAAAAACCTTAATAATAATACAAAGTTACAGTCATTATACGAAATATACGAAATAATTGGGCGCTTAACTTCTAAAATATCGAAAAATTGATTTTTGTGATTCATGTGTTGATTTTTTAATTTTTGTGTTAAATAATGGAGTTTTCAAATACTTAAAACACGTAAAAAAATTGTTTTCAGTTTATTTTTGAGTTGTTTTGTTCATTTGTTTATGAAAATTAAAGTGCATATCATTCGGATCACACCAGTTACTAAATATAAATGAAATGCATTTTGGACCAAGAAATAACCATAATTTCTCAGTCAAACGTGCACTTCTGCAATTTAATCACATGGTGGCGTAATGCCACTAATACGTTTATCATCAACTTTGGGTCTTAAGTCGGTGGAGGATTTACGTTCACTGGAAGTTCCGTGAAAGATATTCGGAATTTGCTTAAATCTAATTGATGGCATTAATATAAAAACGACTGAATCTCTCAGAAACCGCTGTTCAAAATAATTTATCAGTCTGTAGTGATTCATATTTGTAACACATGGCTCGATGCAAAGAAGTACATTTCATATGTATTAAAAATAATTTTATTTTAAATGTTTCCAAACTTATTTAAAAACAACTCGAGACTCCAAAAAATTGCCAAATATATAATTTTTGTTGTCTGTCTTTCTGTATGTCTGTCTGTCTTTTGTAATTTTGTGTAAAGTCTGTAATTTCATTCGAATTCACGGCTAAGAAAATTAAAGCGCTACGGCCAACAAGATGCTATAAATATATACTAGGACTCAGCAAAGACTCGGACCAATGTTTCGTCATTTTTGACAGGTTACGGATAGTAATTACATAAATTTCAGACTTGATTGATACAGTCAGAGAACTGAAATTATCTGACAGATATTTCTTATAACTGATTAGTGAATCAGAAAATGAATTGAATGTTACGATGCTCATTTCCCAATCTGCGAGACAATAAGCGAAGTGAATTGTAGAGATTGCACAATCTTCAGGAAATTAAAGTTTATTACTCCCTTTCTTTTAACTCGTGGCGTCTGACTGCTTGCTTGTCTGACGAAAAAACTGTGGATCGATTTCTAACCCTTTTCCCGTTATCCAATCGAGCTGAAACTTTGCAAGCAGACTCGTGGCGACGATCAAGAAGATCTATCAAATTTTCGTTAAAAAAAAAAAATAATTATAGTATAATTTTGGATTTTTCTAATTTTTGATGGTTTTTTCATACAACTCAGTAAGTTGCATTTGGTACCCTACGTTTATTGATTGCTGACACGAAAATTGACAACCTTTGGTCACACTAGTAGAGGGTCTCGTCGGGCGGTCAACGGCTAGAATGTTCGACGGTTAGTGGTTGGAGGGCATTGAAAGGGCCCTAATGGCCCATAACGCCAACAGAGTGAGTATGCACTATGAAAGGTGTTATTTCTGCAAATTAACGTTAACGCAGTCTGGCAGACATGAGACGTTCGAGTGTTCAGGTAAACAATTTTAATAAATGAGATCGTATACGTGGACATTCTATGAAAAAGTCAAAAATACTATTTTTTAGATAGTTAAGGTTTTATGTGTACAGCGTTTCCGACTTATTTTTATAATAGTGAATG
This sequence comes from Agrypnia vestita, assembly GCA_016648135.1. NCBI lineage: Eukaryota > Metazoa > Arthropoda > Insecta > Trichoptera > Phryganeidae > Agrypnia > Agrypnia vestita. Next base: position 38,264 of record JADDOH010003554.1, read on the forward strand.
GCGGAAGAACGCTTCTTTGACTGTAAATTTCTGTGTATTTCATAGAATAATAATTGCAATTTTATTACTTTATTGCAATAATCGAAGATTTTTGCGTGACACTTTAGTATTACTGACACAACATGAAATGTAAGGAAATGAAAAAAGAAACAAAAATTTTTAAATTTGGTTGTTTATAAATGCATTTTTATTTATTTTATTATTAATTATTTTAATTTTATGGTGTTGATACTTAAAACCTGTTGATAATCTCTTTGTTATAAAATAAAACAATATTACATAAGATAGAATAAAAACATCATCATCTGCTAGTTCTTTAAGTAAGTACACATTTTATTACCCACCAATAGTGTATTCCAAAACTTCTGGCTTCTATATATTGACCCTAATTTGTTTTTGTGTGTGTAGGTACTTGCCGCATAACCTCTTTTGTTTTATATTTTGGGTGTTTTTTAAATTATTTACTTTGTTCCAATGTGCTTTTATTTTAATTATAAGTGAATTCTGCAGACACTGAATTGGAGCGTTGACGTAATCATTTTTCTGTTTGTATATTTTATCAACGTCTCTTTGATTAAAATAAAATAAAATATAAATCATCAGATCTGTCGCAAAGAGTCTCCACGAGCATTTCGCGTTGCGCACACTGAACACCGCAACCAACATCTTTGCCAGTGCACAAACACTTTTGGCGATATTTGCACAGCTTTTGACTGCCAACAACTTGTGCGGAAATGAATCGTCTCCCGCGGAATTCTATTTTCGCAGCCATCCACTATGATATTTTGATGTGTTAAAATCTGAAACGTCCCTTTGAGGGCTTCGTTCATGCTCTCCGCTCCTCCCCACGCAAACACGGAGCCCATCTATTTCCAGCGTCGGGACGAAGAACAAAGGCCACAATTTTTCTTTTCAATATCGAGATATTCTTTGTTGCCGGCGTTTAGGAAAATTATAAAGCGAAAATCCCTCCGAGAGACCGCAATTTCTGAGAAGTTTACTACCAAACGCGAACTGTCATTTTCATACGTACACGAGAGGTTACACGTCCTGCGGTTGTGTGCTACACAAAGGCGCAGGGGCTGCGGTGGTGTGTGTGTGAATTGTCGTGCAACCTCTTTGTAATCTAATATAGATTAACTAGGGTTGTATATTTTTTGTACATTTATTCGTCCTTTAATAAAGATTCACTTACAAAATATAACAAACAAGAGATTTTTAAGAATTCTTTGTCTTTTGGTAATGGCATTTTTTTAAGAATTTGAACGAAAGTCGCACATCCGTTAAAAATCTCGGGAAAATACTAACCCTTGCTTGACTGCGCAATATAAGCTGTGCGCTGATTGTGCGTCATACTGAAATTATCAAAAATTTTAATTTTAGCAAATTACGAATTTAGAGACCAACAGACGGACAGACAGACAATGAAATTATTATATTTAGATTGGAATAAACTTATGATTTCTTTATGCAACCAGACCATATCCGGAGTTACCTAGTACACAAGTATAGTAATAATTAAATATGGGGATACAACTGTTCTTTAAATCAGCCTTAAAGACTAACGATAAATGCAGAATTACATACGGTACTAAAAGTTCATTCATCAGAACGGCGAGATTTATTTTTGTTGGCATAACTATATTAACTGTTCGAAGAATATGTTTTCTTCTTCTGTATGAAGGCTTGAACTTTGTGGTGGCATTATTATTAAAATAAAACGCAAATTACTTTGTTTTCACCATACTGGTGAAAACAAAGTAATTTATGTTTTATTTTAATAACAATATTAATGTTGTTTCTGTTTTTGAGTCCAACTACGTAAAATTTGGAAGGAATTTCATTAAATACTAGCTGTAACCCATCAACATGACGTTTGAATTTAAACTTTAAAAGAAGTAATTTAATATTTATTATGTATTAATTAGTCAAAACAAAAAATCATATTTGGATATCAATTTTAAATTTTATGTGAACTAGACAAAGTAATTATTATTATTAGGATTTTGAGTCCGACAACCTAAAATAAATTATAATTTCATTCAATATAATGCATATTTCTGTCGGATTAGAACTTAATATCAGGAAGCAGGGAAGGGCTTCTTATGTTTTTTGATCATTAAGATCTAAAAGATATGTCAAATTGTATAGGATTGTACAGAGATAGAAATAGATGGACAAATGTAAATATAAAAATTAAATTTCATGTATACACATACTATTTTCTCGAAAATTAAACTATCCAAATATATCTGTAATATTATAACCGTTTGTGGTATGTGTAATAAATTCATCCACGCTCAAACACTTGCGTGCCTTAAAAGAATGTCGCAATCTTAAAACGCACTTGAATACAAGTTAAATACTTACAATACATCTAAATCTTCTTCAAATTGTCCCTTTCTATCATTTGAACAAATACATTAAAGGTTTTTGACATAAAGACTGCACAATAAACATCCTCAAATATTAGATATGACAGTAATAGAATTCTTTTCAAGAAGAATTCAATACTGCTTATTTTAAATTGGACATTGTAACGATATTGGCCTATTAAATAGACATTGCTGAAAAATTATACGAAAATATCTATCTGCTAAAAGCTCATGATAAGGAGAAGCCCCACAATTCATAAATACTCTATAATTAAATATTTGCCGGATAAGTAGGTGCGGACCTTTATTATTTCTTATTAGCCTTTATTATTTCTGCACGCGGGCGTGTAAAGCAGGCTTTATGTTATTTTATTTTGACGAAGCGGGCCAATCAAAAACGGTTGTCCGCGGAACGGATTCGGCCAAGAAGAGGCGTTCTAAGAGATAGACCTTTACCTTTACACGTCGGTTGGAGTCAAAAATGGCGAGAAATTTTGACTATATAAGCCATACAAATTCGAGGATCGCCCTTCTTCTTTCTTCAGCATCAACGTCGGCCGGAGGCTCTTGTGGAGAGAGGACCGAAATACCATCAATGAGTCACAGAGGCAGCAACACTCGAACATACACTAAGCATTTTCAATATTATTTATTTCTATTGCCTTTTTCGTGTATTCAATTTAGAACTTTCTGGATCGTAACAAATATTGATACATGTTGTGGATTGTTTTGTTACGTATTTTGGGCCTAGGGATAATTATTACTATGCGCGCATCAGATTTAATATACAAGAAATCGTAATATTGCGGCTGTGATAATTCCAGCGGGTGAATTATTGCATAACGCTTATGAAATATTTAATTCTGTCGCTGTTCATATGGAAGATCATTTAAATTTGATATTCATATATTACCAAAGATATAAAGGCTTTAAAATGGAATATTTTACTGACGAAGGGTGTTTCGTGTTTGTTTCGTGGGACTTGAAATTCAGAATAATTGTGTATATTTAATGTCGCGAGGTTCGGAATGTACGAGAGATTCTTCAGGGCGGATGTATCTTTATGCTGTTTATTATGTTATCTATACTGGCGATTGAATACACGGATTTCTATATGATTTGTATTGTTTTGGGAATGATTGGGATCGGAGTATTTATGTGGTTTTGATATCACGATTGTCAGTGTGATATGGGTTCAGATCGTACGAGAAATTTCCTGCAAATAATATATTTTAAAAATGCATCTGGATTTTATATTTATTTTATTAAAACACGGATGTGAGGTCATTGGACGAGGTACATGTTTGTATTGCGTGCCATTGGGCAATCGTTTTAAACACGATTTATTCCTATCAAGTTCTTATAAAAACGTATTTCGAATTGTATATATTGTATAGAAATAATTAATTTAGATACAACCGGTCTTCAGCTAAGGATCGCGGAAATTTTGTACTAACGAGCAGCATTCTCGATGGAAGGAAAGTGGAGGCTGCACAGGCGATGGAAATTTGCTCAATTTTGAAGAGGACCCGCTATATTACTTCGGATCAGGATGCCATCTCAGAAGCAGAACAACTACAGAAATAAGATAAGAACCTTTTATATTATTTATTCTTTATTTTCTTATGTGTATCAAATGGAATGTTCGTGCTATATAATTTGTCATTGTCACAAGGTCACTATTCATTTCATTACGTGGGTTCAGAGTTCGACGGTAGCGGTCGCGGTAACAAGTTGGTACTTGTCGGGACGTGACTTCGGAATTATTTCTTAATTATCTTTAGCATACAAGCGAGGTCATTATACGTGCATCCTGCATTTCAAACGTTTTACTAACATATATAAATACATATTATTGCGTTACAAATTGAATAGATTCGCGGAAAGTAGATATTTCGCCCGGTTGTGCAATATTAACTTCCAACGTAGCATAATGAGATCTTATTACCGGCGCTAGACTCTTAAGGTTAGGCACGCGGGGATTATAAATGGGATAATGAACGAGAACCGAATGGGGAAGTTCGTCTCTTCATGGTCGGGAGGCGAGGAGCCGTACGTCTTTCACGCCCCGTGATCTTGGGAGGCTGAATTTCGATTGTGGAAAAAGATGAAGTTAGATTTACTCGCGTGCCATAAGCAACCATACATAAGACAGGGTCGAATGTCGGAGCGCGCGTTCTCGGCTATGGAGTCTGATTAGATTAGAGAGACATCTTAGATTTGGGACTAGGTAAGGCCATCTTAACTGTATCTACCCGGTTAAGACAGGGTTTTAAAGCCAAGAATTACAGGATGGTCTGAAGGTCCTGGAGCGGCGACCCTCAAAGATCTAAGGGGAAGAACCTCTCACGTCTTTTCGGGCCCCTTGGTGCGACGAGCTCGGGCTCTGTTTATGAATGTTTATGAATGTGCTCCGTACTCAAGGACGAGATAGGACGTTCCTCATGAACGAGAAATTATAAGATGCAGGTAGCAGTTCGACAATCAATACTGTGCTCGGGACCGCTTTAATGAACGAGATCTGTTAGCAGTTTAACAATCAACTTTTATGATCGGGACCGCATTCAGGAGCGCGATGGCATTACTAACACCTTCATACTCATCATTCACCACCTTTTCTAACTTGCTGTATACAGAGACCTTCGGGGTTCTCCTTTCCCGGCCAGCGAGAAACATATCAGGAATTACACAATCAACTGTAATAAACATGCTGATTTACCATCATTTAATATCTCTAGTCAATAAGACTACACCGTGGGATCATTCACATCAACTATAATTGGCGATGCTAACATGGCTCTGACTGACGCGCTCAAGGAAGAGTCTTTTCCAGTCACCCAGTTAGTTCATTCAGCCCTTTAATCAGCAGTAAACATCATAATACTCCGGCTTATGTAGCCGCAACGTGGGATCCTCATCATTATACACCAGTCAATTTGACTGCCCCGCGGGACAATATACAAACCTTAATATCAGACGCGGGATTTCTTCCTGATATGTTTGTCGCCGGGAAGCGAGGACTTCGGGGGATTCCAGCAGGAGCAATGGAGTCTCGGCTTGATCTTGGTCTGCAGCTTAGTGTGGGAGGTTATGTCTAAACAGGAGTTAACCACCGGATGCGGCGATGCTCTGGGGCCGCATCCCCCTCCCCCCTACAGGGGGGGGGGGCATCTAGAATCCACGTTTGAACAGAAGTGGTTAGACACTTCTTAAATTTCACTTACAAATCTGTATCTTCCATTCCCTTAGAATTTCGGGCTGTGATAATGTCAGACAAAGCTTGCCCTGAGCCTCTGTTGCGCCTAGTTGTTATGAATATATGTTTACTCTTTCCACTATATACCATGAACAGATAAATCGGGCCGAAGACCACCGATCGCGCCAGTTGTAAGCATTGTTTGTATGTATTCTGGAGAACCCAGCCGTTAATTTGCATTTTGAGTATTGTGTGTGTGTTTAATAAGTATAACCGTGTATTAATCGACCGTGATTTATCTAATCTGGATGACCGGCAGATCCAGTATACTATTGCATTCAAAAAAAAATACGTAAAAAAAAATAGATATTG